>PNEQ01098350.1:0-23176 GCA_003012365.1 Medauroidea extradentata
GTAACGTCTTGTAAATGTAAAAAAGTACCTGAATATATATAGGTGATAGTGATTTTGCTCGAGTTTTCTTTGTTCAAGAATGCAGTTACTTTACCCTTGCAACCTACATCTATAAGGATAGGTAGGAGTGTTGCTGAGTCTTGCCCTGTTTGTGTGAGCTTATCCGTGGGGTTAAGCCCTCGGAGTGTTTTTTTTTTTTTAGGCCTTCGGCTGAATAGAGAGTATATTGTGCCATTTAACGGCTCATTGTAAGAGACCTAAGTAGTTAAAGTCACAGTATACACATACACACTTATTTCCACATTCAATAATAAATTAAAACATGATGTTTGTTAGCCTCAAACGTGTAACGATCCACTGCAGCCCCACGATGGGCGTACAAAAATGTAATGTGTCAGCTACTACTGCTCCACGATGGTCGACCAAAAATGTGGTGAGTTGACAAATGCCTCCACGTCCACGACTAGCTCAGCGACATCAACAAATCAAGGGAGTGGATTCTTACAACGTAGCACGAGACGAGGAATGAATAACTGCAGAACTTTCACAAATTTTGGGGTTTATTGATGAAGTTACGTTCCAAACTTATACGTACTTAAACTTCTGACTGCCGGGAGGCACCCTTTTGAGCAAACATAAGAAAAAGTAACATTTAACTAATTATATGCCGGTGATCTCCGAGCATTTATCAGTCTTCTCTTAAAAAGAAAAAAAAAATCCAACTTCACAAATCACTTAAAAACATTTACGAAATGAAAGTCTTTACTACTGATGCCGCAGAACCCTGTCGGTTCTGCCTCCATCGTCATTCAACTCCCGCACAATAGTCACTCACCACCATCTTGAATGCCAGAAAACTCCGCGGCTACCTACACACAACCATCTCGGCCTACATCTCACCAACGTGTCCTCTCAAGTTCGCGCGTCGACAACCAGTGGTGCCGACCCGCTGCCAATACAGGAAGCAATTTAAAAATATTACGTTTTTACATAATTAAAGAACATTTTGAAATCGTGATATTTCCACATGATTACAAACATTAACATTTTAGTTTCCAAATCAATTATATACAAATGTATTTATTATTAACCTTGTTACTAGGTGAAAGAAATATTAAAATTAAACTTGACGCGGCCAATCAGCAACAGTCTGTGATTTTATTGGTTGCAACCAAATATGGCGGCAAATTTTTAACAATCGTTTTTATAGGTAGGTATTGCACTGAAATATAGTAACTTTTCCTGGAAGCCCTAAATTTATATTGATATATCTGTCCTTTTCACACTCTATGCTTTAACAATGAACACATATATTTATTCAAATACAAACAATTTAAGCAAAATTTACATATTGAAAATTTACTAGACATAAACAGAATCATTTAAATTTTAAATAAATATGAACATAACTAAGCAAACTGTTATTCTTACTGTTAAATGAGTAATTTCTAATTACCAAATTAAATGTAACTTATTTTAATAAGAATTAGTTCACAGTTACTGACATTGATTATTTTAAATATGAATAAATTTCCACTGATGTGCTGGCATTTAACAAATATATTAGAAATAGTTCTTAACAAAACTCTCAGACACCATTGTTAGAATGACCATGAGGCCTACATTATAAAGGACAACAAAAATTGAAACATGTAAAAACAAATCTGGAGTCTGGGCCTGGGCCACGCTACAAACGCCAGCCAAGCCATAGACAAATAGCCATGCTCCCCGATTTAGCCAACCTAACTTTTCAAATGTACCATATAACGTTTTTAAAACAGTATGTCTTTTTCAATGAATTTTTGAATTCTAAAATTACATATTAATCTTTTAGGTAGCAATATCATGTTTGAGGTGATGAACTGTAATAATGCCCAACACAAAAGTATGTTATCAAATAAAAAATTTGATGTAGTAGTAAATTTTTCAGGTTGGTATTGATACTGGGATTCACAAAAAAAAAAATATTAGCACCTATCTAGTGTCAGCCTCTGATATAAACCTTAATTACAACCCTTGTTGATTATGTAAACACGTGTGTTGTACTGAAGTGTTCTTGCTGTAAGTTACAAGGTCTTGTGTTTCTAGAAAAACTGGAAGTCCATTTTGAAGATGTACGAGGTGCTGTTGAAGGATTGGTGTATTTGCTTGTTGAGAGCTGTAGAAATGAGGTATGGTGTAGTACATTTTTAACATCAATAACCTTTCTTCAATGTTGTTATGCATTAGTGTATTTTCAGAAGACTTAACTTGTTTATTATGAACTGTCCAGCTTTGTTTGATCGTCTGTATGTATGAACATGTGTGTGTATGTGTATGATAGTTTAATATGTGAATCTTCAGACATGTATTTATAATAGTTAAATTAAGTTATAAACAGTAAGTTATGAGAATGATATAGCAGATATGGTGTACAAGTTTTGATTTATAATTTCTGTTTCTCAGCCTTAAGTTAATATTTATAGATGTATTTTTCCTTGAAAAAAATGTTTAAATAATGTACAGATAACTATCAGATAAGTTAATGCTTTCGAAGCTGTTGGACACTGCAGTTTGGTGTTATTTTTAAGTGATTCTTGCGTTGCCGGTAGATTACAAACTAAACAAGAGGTTAGTGGCTAGTGTGGCTGTGCCGCTGCTTGTTGCACTTAACTTGCCGACGGCAGGGGAATGTTTAATGTTATGCTGCAGTGTTTTGGTAATCGCCACTTAACCCGCTATTGCCCAGAAACACTCAAGTTGTGGCACTGTCCTGCACCATGTGGAGTACTATACGGGATATGTTTACAAAAAGATGATTGTTTCACTCATATTGTAATTTATTTACCAGTCAACAAATTCAAAGTTATGCATCATCACTCAAGATGTACATCAATGTTCATTGCTAGTGTAAATTGTTTCAAAATTCAAGTCCTGTACTTAAATCACGCGCACACACACACACACACATATATATATTAAGCGTAATGAATGAGCTGATAAGCTCTACCAGATTCCAGAGCGTAAAGCGGCAAACGAGTATAATAATAATTAAGCCTTTAGCAGAATGGCAGTCAAAAACAAAGTATACATCATACCCATGTTAAATATCAATGTGGTACATTTTTATGTAAATGGCCCTAATTTCAGCAAACAGTATGAAAGTTCACAAACATACTCTAGGTTTTAAATATGTTGATTACAATAAAGACTTGGGTGGCATACCCAATAAAACTGAATATTTGACAATCTGATGACAATATGCCTCAACTGCGCTCGAAGGACACTAACATTGAACAATTTAGGAGACAAAATCAGTATTCCCATAAGGGGTCTAGTCACCTGCAGATCTATCCCTCTCTGGGCTAACTTTTCTATTAAAAAGTCTGAATTGTCTTGGACAATTATTCACGCCGCACTCAAACTCCGAGTGTGAATTGGGCATTATCATGTAGTACGTTACACATGTACAATCGCAAAATGAAGGGTGACAGGACAGACATTTAAATTTCTTTACAAACATTTAGTAAAGAGCGTGACAAAACAGTTAAGCTGATTTCTGTCGGTGCGGGTAAGAGGACCTGGATTATTTAGGGATACAAAAATAATTACGGCACCATAACGTGCCAAAAACTGGTTACAAAGTTTCAAGTATGATAAATAATTTAGAAAACCGTCATTGAAAAGAAACTCCAGAATAACTATGTTACTGGTGATTGCGCTCCTAGGGGGAAAAACAGACAAAAAACAGTTAAATGTAGCACAAAGGCTCAATAAATTCAATCGGGGAAAATAAGAAAACGTGCAATTTTACGCCTGACAACAACATTGAAGCCAGAAGCAATTAACGTGCCGGAAGGAATTTCTAAGGCGGGTCCAAACTGAATTTAAAAGAGACAAGAATTTACAAATTATAAGGAATGTAACATGACAGTGCCGCCACGAGCTGTCCACAAGCAGTTAAATCCCAAACAAGCAAGTAGAGGAGCGCACGTACCTTAGAGACGTCCCATCACTACCGGTGCCAACAAAGGAATAGAACGCTTACACACAATGGGTCCTGGGTGCCGACCCGCCGACACCCAAGGTGCATGCGCTAATAGGAACAAGGAGAGGGTTGGGTAGAGGAGGGGATTCATAAAACACAGGGAAATTAAGCCTTGCGAAAAAACAGCAAGAAAGACGTCAGCCAAGTCACGTGATCGCCACCGGGCGCCACCGTCCCCGAGCACACTCCAGACGGCACTCACGGTGCACCATGTCCTGTCTTTCAGTACCGGTCCTTGCAACTAGACTTCCTTCGTATTTTGTATGTAAACACCCATTGAATACTTTCTTAGCACAGCCGCCAAGCTCGAAATAACAACTTGCGCCAGACTGCACTACTGAATACTACCGGCTCTCGCACCCGAATGCTACTGGCGCTCACAACTAACTGCTGCTCACTCTCGTACCCTCCTGGGAACTGTACTACGGGCTCTCGTATCGGGATGGCTCCCACCGGAAGAAAATTGTAGCTATATGCATACCTCGGCAGAGTGATATAACAAGATACAAACTATTCGAAAATTGTACACTTTCAAACCTTATAAAAAGGGTTACAACTATTAAATGTATTAATTTCACAATTAAATAACACACAAAATAAACCTAAAACTGTTAATTGGCGACAAAAATGGCAACAGAGTGGGATTATTTCCACTGCACAGTACTCGAAGCAGACGACTGTAGAAGCTGACCAACGTGCGTCAATCACCTGCGTCATAGAGAAATTCCACGAAGCCAATGATCTGTCCACAGCCTCGGCTCCGGAAATCCTACAGTCTTTGAGAAGACCAGGAAAATTTAATAAACTACTAAAAACTGTCAAAACTCAAAAAATAAGAAAAATACAAATAATTAAGTTATATCAACAAAAATAATTAAAATTATACTGTGGTTAATTTGAAACCAAACGAGCCAGGGAGCGAAACAAAAGACTCTACTTGGAAATTTCCGACTGTATTTTATGTTTAAATTTTGAAAACTTAATTTAATTTGTTCATGTCTACAATTACTGAGTTATTGAATCCTCTTGTATTGTCTGGAACACATGATGAAACAATACTGAAATAGTCTGTAGTTAAAGATTTAAATTGAAATAGGAAAAAAAAATATTTTGCGTAGAAATGAAATTTAAGCAGGAGAAAGTGGCGGCACACTTAACACTAATGCTTTCCTGCCATGGCGGCTGTGCCTTAGTTGCTTTCAAGATAACCTTCTTTTATAATTATTGGTAGTTGGTAGATAAATATTTTCAATTTTATGCTTTATTGGCTGAATACTTTTCTGTTACTATGAATGCTGATTCTTTTATTTTCCTTTTAATTTTGTTTGTTTCCTGTGTCAATGGAGTAGCATGTTTACGGAGTATTATGTAGCTATTGTCCCAGGCATGTTTTAGCCAGTGACAACACACTCGTACCCGCACAGCCAGTTAAGACTCCCGCTTACTGGCCATGTGTTTGTGCGAGTGAGGCACGATGCCAACGGCTGTGTTGACCGGCTCACCTGGTGCGGTATCGCCTCTACCGCAAGACACTGAAACTGCGTCTAGTGGTATCGTAGATCACCCGCCTGACTGATTCTTTCAGCGGTGACCCCGTCTTTTTATTGGTGAAAAGTTTTAAGCTATGTCCATTGCATGCTTGTAGAGTAATTTCAAATGAATCAAGTGAGTAGTTTTACAGAGATAACAGGTTGGAAAAGCTGTTTTTAGCCATTTTGAGGAGCTACGAAATAATTTTTCTAATCAACGTGATGCTTTGAAGTGACTCTTCAGTCATTGTTTGGAGTGTGTCTTTTTTTCGTGCGTAGATGCATTGGGCATATTTGGAATAGTTTCTTTAATAAAATGTATTTACGAAGTATTTGGTTAAACTTGGTACAAATATAGTAACACCTAGTAGTATGAGTTGAATTGACTTTTATGTACTTTGTTCGTATCTCCATGATGGCAACCATTTGAAATGTTTTTTACGTGATATATGTATCTCAAAAAGAATTTTCTTGAACACCACGTTATGTCAACTATTTTTCAGAATTCTATCAAACTCCTTACGCTTACAGTAATCAGTTAGGTGACGACTTTTGTATATTTTATTTAGGCCATGTTTATATTCACACAATGGTGGCAAATCAGAACATTATTTGATAACACGAGATATTGAAGTTAGTTTTTGTCTGAAGTTTGCCAAACTCTGTACATATATAGGACTTGCATACTGTAAGAAGGGGTGAGTGACTTTGGAAACGTGGGGTGAATTTGAGACTTTTTATGCTATTTTTATTTTCCATAATTGTCTACTAGGAGTAAATATTAGTTGAATGTCATGTGGATATTTATTATTCGGAATTTATCACAATTAAATGTCTTAATTTACACCTACCATAAATTCAGAAAATAATGTTTTGCTATTGCTCCAAAATCACCCAGTGTGTCCAAAGTCACCCTCGCATACGGTATTTTGTATTTTATTAATGTAGTGTTCATATTATCAGAACGGTGGTCGTTTGAACATATTTGCTTGGTCATATGAGGTATCTACACATAACTGTGTAGCTGAAGTTCACCAAACTCTACACAGAGGTAATACTTTGCACTTGTTTTCCACTGCCAATACTCAGCGTGCAGGCGCTGCTCGGCCTGTGTGCGTGCCTGATTGCAGTCTCTGAAACGTCACAATTTGTTTTGTTTGTCTGTGTTTTCATTGTTCAACTGTCCACATACATTGTGTTACTTGTACTCGTTCACTTTCCGTAAGGTGTCCGTATTTCTTCTGTGTCGTCTGCGTCGTGCTATTTTGTCGTTCATTTTGGTTTCCCAGTTTGTTGTAATTATTTTTTTGTCCATTGTTTCGCACTTATTGACAGAATTCCTTTTCTAGAATAATCTGAGATATTTATTTTCTGCTTGGTTTATTTTTGGTGCCTGGATGCTTGTTTGTGTTGATTTATTTTCTTGTTTGATTTATAGTAACTCGCTGACTGAATACCTTGCTGAATGGCATGTGTTGACGTACGTATGTTTGCCAGTTGTAAGCAAAGTACTTCTGGTTGTTTACTTGTTTGTCTGGTTTTCTGTCACTCACCGTTCCTGCTGCGATGGTGTATGTCCAGAATACTCTTCTAGATTGTAACTGCAGTTTGGCCTGGACTTAGCCAACCTCACAACATCGTGTGAGAGAAGGTTGGGGCTCGTTCTCAATTTAGGCTTGTCGTTTTGTATGAAAGCTGTGACTGTGATTTGGGATAACTAAGGCTGGCTTAAATAAACAAGCCTACCACTTATTCGATCAACAGTATTTATGATCTATGCTTGCCTAATTAGCTCGTGGAAACATGTATTTTCATCTCTGGCTAAACAAGCAATATGGCAGCACTTCCGTATCAGCTATTGTTTGATAGCCTGACCTGATGAGCTGAAGATGCTGTTTGGCGAGATTTAAATGTAAGTTGCAGTTAGTTATTTTTTACTGCAAATATGTGTTTGTCAGCCAGTTGTTACTGAGAATTCAGAAATGTAAGTAGTATATACAGTGTATGGATATTGCCATTCTCAGAAGTTAACATGAGAGTATTCAATAGAACACACATCTTGATGGCATATCATCCTTGACAAGAAGACTGTTCAGTAAACAGCATATAAGCTCTAATTGCTTTATTGATTCTTGCTCTTACTGTAATAAGACTAATACAAGTGTATTATCCCTTGTTTTATTGTATTTTTGTACAGATTGCTCTCTTCCTTTTAATTGAAGCATATAACTTTACATGTTTGTGTGACTAGTCGTGATTTCTAGAATGTTTAATCTTATTGTAGTTGTCTTTGTTCTTCCTAATACATAATTATATGTCTAATGGTTGTATGATTACCATATTAATAATGTTAAGCATGTGCATAGTGTACTGTGAAGTTTTGTGGAGAATATTAAATAGGACTTCAGTAGAACTTGCATGGGTTGCAATTTGAACTCTGATGTTACCTTCCTGTCTTACAAATCCGTACTGAGATGTTTCATGTGCTAAAGTATACAAAAATATATAGCACTGAATTAGCTTCTACACTACAAAAATATCAAAACAAAGCTTGGAGAAATTATGAAAAATTTAATAAAACACTTTAGGAGTTATTTTGTATGGAATAAAAACTGAAGTGAAGATGAAAGAAGACCATTAGATGCCATTCCCACTAATATAAGCAAGTAATTGCTACCTCCTCACAGTAATCAGACTCTCTTACTATTGCAAACCTTTCCTTCTAACTGGGTTTGAAGTCTTGTAATCTTCAATTTGTAAATTATGAAATGTTGGCCTGTGTAAAGTTTGTTTTGCACCATGTTAATTCTAAGCATGTTGCGGTAGAGTACATGAGAATTCAGATGCACATAGGACTGGGGAATGTCAAAAAAGTTACGTGCTTAGCAATTAAGTGACACTAAACTTAATAAGATGGTGGTCCAATTTACCAATTAAAATTCTAAATAGAGAATAAAGTTACGGTTTCATAATCACAGTTTGTGATCATTCTAATGGCAGCTGTATCAGTTCGGTAATTATAGGGTTGTTCAACTATTTGAAGTTGCTACACGTAGGCGGCAACAACTGCTCGACCCACGTTGCGGCGACAAATGCTATATTTCAGTCCTCCTGGACCATCATGTAGATGAGTTTGGAGAAGATACAGAGGTCTCCTGACCTACTGCAATCACTCCAATCTTCATCTCTATCACTGCAGCTTATCGTGAAACTTTGCACTGTCCGAGTAATTAACTCAGAGGTGTTCCAACTATAACATGAATGTGCATTCCCAAATTAATTAAGTTTTATTTAAATTTACGTTACACTGAAATCTGCATTTCCATGAATTACTATGGACCCAGTTTACTGAAAAAAGTCAGTGTAAAAACGCAGCACAAGTCCATGAGGATAGACAAAGAAGAAAAGATATTGCACCTAACGGCCTACGCATATGGACGGAAAAATATGGCTGGAGAGTCCAGAAGGTTCTCCGAAAACAAATTAATAAATAGATAAGACCACGGTGCGGTCCATACACGCTAAATTTACCACTCCCGAACTATTTCATAACGGATTGGAGCTGCAGTTCCTTGACGCGACCACACTCACTGGTGTCTTGAATGTTAGTGCGATTGGCGGAGGCAAAACTCTCTAGAATAGGTCACACAGGCCAACCCAGTCTGCGCACCTTTCGGCGATCGGATGTCATATGACCACAACGTCATCGACCCCCCTAGAGCATAATGAACATACAACTGCGTAAAAAATGGTAACAACGTGGAAGATAACCGGAAAAATCCATAACATGCCCCAAAGCTATTGTTACCCCTGCCGGAGGCCAACTAGCCATAACATTATTGACTATACCCTCATTGAATTCTAGATTAATACATCTCGCAGCTGCGTTTCCAAACATTCCCCTTCCAAAACAGAGACCACTGAAAAGGAAATGATTAGTTAAAGTATTGCCAAATAAGAAATTACAATACCAGCTGAAGAATACTTTACATAAAACAAAACACAAAACGTAAACATAACCCTACAATGCTACAAAATGTTAATTAAGCCGATTCTAAAGGTGCAGTTTATTAAAATAAACAAATCTTACGAACATCAGGGTTGGTAATGTCTACTTGTTCTGTAAGAAACTAACTTAATTTACTAGAAACTTGCCTCTTGTTAATTTGGCAAAATTATTAAGCGTTCATTCCCCGAACTATTCGTCAGCTACCAGAGTGAACTAACATTATGATGGTGACACATATTTCCCCTGGGCCCAATATTGATGAGGAAGACCTGTCGCTTCCATCTCGTGTGTACGGCAGGTAAGAAAGGAAAGACAGAGAAGTGCAGTCCAAGGAGGTGTCAGTGACCTCTGCTCTCAGAACATGCACACTCATCATGCATGGAGGGGAGGGGGAGAAGAAAACACTGAATTAAAACATTATCTTCTAGGTGGGGCTGAAAATATAAAGGTTGTTATAATTATTCTGTATATTATTATAGTCCTCATAGTTATAACAATCATTATAATACACTGCATACAACAAAACATATACAGAAACCAAATATCCTTTAATTATTTTACATCCAGTTTACTGTTAAGGTAGTGCGTAGTGCACTTGCACAGCAAGGTTAGTATAAAAAGTGGATAATCTGCTCACCGATAATTGTGAGTTTATTGTACTGCAGTTCTAGATATTGTAGCATTGCTGTGCAGTTACAATTGTTTCTTGGTTCAATATTTTTCTTCTCATACTTGCTTTTAAGGGTGTGGTATACCACACTTTTCATCACCATGGTTTTATTTTTATGTTTGTATCAGTTATTATTTTTTTTTCTGGTTTTTAGACACAAAATGTGACTAAATTTTTCTCTGATTAAAGTTTTTAAGTCTCATAGTTTTTGTGTAATGGCTCAAGCCAAATTTTGCATGTTTTCGTTTTAAGGACGACACTAAAACCAACTAACTTACAAAACTGAAAAAATTCACAGTGAGTAACAATATTGTAGGCTATAGGTGATTCGGAATAAAGTGAACGCTCAAAAAAGCCCTGATTAATTTCTATTTCCTGCCAGTTTATATCTTTCCGCCGATGTAAACACAAATAATGCCACGTGCTTTTATTTACTTAGGGTCCTGCAATGTTTACAACTACATTAAACTGCTCCGATAAATTTTAGCTACAATATCTACTCATTAAATGCACGGGGGCTGAATGTAAGATATAAATAAAGTAATCTTAGTTATAAATACCTGCGAGTTAATGTCTGGTTTCTGTCCATCGACTAATCTAAACAACACGCACTATTGCCATTACGCATCTCGTAAATGAGGGCATATTTTATTTGAATTTGTAACGCAAAACTGCCACTACAACAGACATGACACACGCTATTCAATAATTCAAGTTTCGTTCAGTTCTACTGCCACGAACAACGACGGCGCACTTCAGAAACAATAATTAACATATTTTCTTAACATGTGAAATAAAAAGTATGTTGTTTTTAGGCTGGCAAACGTAAAACATAATATACAGATTACCGATGGTTTCACATCATTTCGGCAATGATACTCAAAAGTAATTTCCAATACTTTTGAATGTGTGTATATGCAAAACGGGCAAACGCACGCATATTATGCAACCAAATATGCAACTTGGCGGCGAGAACCTAACTCTGATGCCACCTGTTGGTGGAGTTTTGAACTGTCTGAAGCACGGAGCAAGCGATAACGGCCACGGCGAGTCGAGGTCGACGATAGCTTCACATAATTCTCGCGCCAATCAAGTCTAATTATAATGTATGTATGAATGTCAGTAAGATCATAAGTAAATATTTTGAAGTGTATTAAATACAGACAGGTCGAGTTCATATGTTCTTTCACTAATGTTGTATTCAAATAGGAAAATACACGGAACTACGTACAATAAATCGCTACCAACCATACAAGCAGTAAAGTAACTCTTGTTAGTGGTGATGTATATGCAGTAACGGCTAGTGATTTTTTTCAAAGGTTAAATCTTTAGTGCTCACTTTATTCCGAATGGCCTATACAAATTCAGCTATGTTAAACCACAATATAAAATATTTTTGTATTTTTAAAAATATTATTGAATTATCCAAATTTTTATTTTACTTTTCAGCATTTTTATTTAAGTCCAAAAGTTTTTATTCTATGATTTTATGTACGTGACATTGTACTTTGCGATGTCTTTATCCAGTTTGAATTTTTTTTTGTGTCAGTTGGTTTTAGTGTAGTCAACGGAAACATGTAAATTTTTACTTTAACATATCATTATGCGAAAATTATAAGAGATAAATAATTTCATAACAGACAAGTACAGTCACATTTTGTGTCTAAAATAAAAAAAAAAAATAAATCTGATACAAATGAAAAATAAAAACATGGTGATGAAAATTGTGGTAGACCGCGCACTTAAACCTGAACATTTGATACAAATGTTATTTAATTTCTAGATACCTGCGGACTATAAGTCAGAAGAACAAGTCATAGTTTGCATGTAACCGACAGTCAACTGTGCAGCGTGCACCATATTTACTCACGTACCTTACACAACGTATACCTCACATCTGAATTAGTAGTTAATTGTTTTTCGGGAGCCTGGAAGTGGTTCTTTATCCTTGGAGCATCAAAGTGATTCTTTGTCTCGGGAGTAAAGATTATGGCTCGCTTTTCTTGTGAACCCCTGCTTTTAACTCAGAAAATGGTAAAAATTGTGTGAAAGCTACATGAGTAAATATGGTATGTCACAAGTGTGGGAAGCAGTAGTTGCGTCGGTACAATGGATATGCGGTGTTGTCGACAGCTGAGTGAGCAGGACTTCCGAGACACTGTGCTGATGCTGGGCTTCACAGAGGAACACCAACAGATTCTCAGTGTATTCTACATTGAGAAGCAGAGAGACATATGTGCGGTGCTGTCCAAGCTGGCTGTCAGTATGCCTGGCTACGAGGACTTGGAGTGGAGGCTGGATGTTCAGGTACTGGCTACCACTGTTCACCTTTTATTTTAGTGAAATGTGTAGCGATGGCTTATCACGTGCCATGGGCTAGTGAGCGTGAGACATTGGATTGGCCATGGTAGACATAGGAGTCGGTGACCTGTCCTCTACTTAACGAGTGATTGTCAAACTTGGGCTAAGTGTGTTCACTGGTGTTGGCGAGTGACACAAATTTTTACTTCAAAGTCAAGGCTGTACCAAACACCTAGAGTAGAGTCTCTGGCAGGCTTATTCCTTGGCGGATATCTGAGCTGGCAGGTGCCACTCATTTTATAACCTCTGTACAGTCCCAGACTTGGGGTCCATTGGTGATTTTATTGGACTGAGAAACGGGGGTGCTATACGTCCCATTCCCCACAGGATCTTCTGTGGATTGGAATTTGTTGGAGATGTCTGCTTCTCTGCAGATTTACAGTAGAGGACACAGAGTTCTGGTAATGTTAAAGCTTTGCCCTGAACTGTGCTACACAAGCTGCATACAGGCACCTAGGTTTAGTGGGTCTTGATTTAATGTGTTAATATATGTGACATTTGTACATCTATTCCTTAATATTCTAGATCATGTATGATAATATTGTTGTGTGTTGGCCTGGCAGCAGGCATGTTACATCATGCTAGGCAGACAGCCTGAGTCGACCAGTGATGTCATGGGTTTTCGCAACTATGTCACAGCTCCCGAGAGACGTCATTGGGATTCCCCGATGACGCCAATGCATATACATGACTACCAACAGGCACGATGAGGTAATGTCTATTTTTAGACCTCAGGTCACCATGTTGCATCAGCGATTGACGTCACTAAAGGGACCGTATAAAAGCCTCGGAACTGCGCAATATGAGTCTGTAAGAAGTGAGAACAGAGAGTGGTGTGAGGCAGCGCCCTTAGGAGTGGCATTGCCACAGGGGCGGCGATGTGCGTCGTGAAAAGTGACGGGCCGAGAGGAGACACTGATGGCGGCGCAGAGTTGAAGAGGACCCAGCACCTTGGGGGCGGTATCACGATGGCGTTTAGGCTGATGTAACATCGACGGAGCCGACGAGGTGTGGCGTCTCGAGGATGGCAACATGGCGGCGGTGGTCGGTGTCGAGGCTGAGTTACTTCAGCGCCCTGCAGAAGGGACAGATGACACTAAGGTGTTGTGTTGGAGTGCTGCAGAGGTGGTGAGCTGTGGAGAACAACACTGTGTCGAGTAGGGCAGTAACTGGCTACTTGAGGCGACTGTCTACCTGGTGATTCAAGAGAAGGAGTGCTCCGAAAGTTCGCTATTGGTCCTGCCCGGAGGAGGTGCTAAGCTTGTGCAGAGAGGCTGGTAAGGACATCTTGGTGATGTCAGGGAGACGTCTTAGTGATGTGGGAGTTTACTGCGACGCTACAGGTACATACCTTCGGAGCAGTACTGGGTGAGACAAGAGGGCTTCTGCCGTGGGTCGACAGGTGAAGAAGGAGGTGCGCAATGGGAGTTGAACCGAAGACCTCAAGAGTGAAGACAGTGGTGCACTCTGGGTGCTGCACTGTACATGGTGAGCCATCCTCACTTAGGACTGATAAGGTTGTACATTGTCACTAGTTGAGAGACTGTTGATTGGATGTATGGTTGAACTTTTATTGTGATTTGTAGTCTTTGATTAATGGTGAATATTCTTGTGCTTTAATTGTCAAAGTAAATTAATGTTTCTGTGGCACAGTACTAATCGTGTGCATAATTAATCGTGTTGTGAAAATTATAGTTTATTGCCATTTTGTGTATTTCGTAGCTTTGTGAGCTATTAAATCCAGCATTTAATTTATTTCTTTTATTTTTAATTATAAGACCTCTATCCCAAAGAGCTCAGAGAATTGCCCACATGTAAGTTTCTGCTAAACTTGTAACAATATACCCGTATATACTCGTGTATAGTGCGCACCACGATTTTTGCAACAAGTTACAGGGAAAAAATTTTTTTGGTGGAAGAGGAGTAATGATGGAGGAACCTGGCCGTGAGAACGTCTCTCTCTAGCCGGCTTTCCGCTGGTGCGTGTTAGGGCGCGCATCCCTTCTGCAACGTCATACCTGACGTCACAGTTGGGGGGCGCGCGGTACATCCAGCTGTAGAAAGACCTTGTTTGGTGTTTTGAAGTCAAGCTGGGAAGGATCGCCTTGGAAGCGATCCTAGGGAGGCATGTGCGTGAAGTTCAAACGAGCCGCCATTCTACCTGGGTTCTGTGCGGGAAGGGACGGGCAGTGGAAACGGCTGTCACACTGAGGAGGCAAGATGTGCTTGGTACTCCCCGCACTTCCTACAACGATAGGCGACATGGCCAGAGAAGCTGTAGGGACATGTGGATTGATAGGCTTTCAAAAACTTGCAATATGTGTGGATTTATATTTAAAAAACTATACGAATACAGTTTGATGATATAATTGAGCAGCAATTACACTGTAAACATTTTCGCGAAAGTTACAGTCTCGTAGATGCTAAAGTTAAAGCTTAGTAAGCAAACTGACATATTATCTTTTTAAAAATGGCTGAAATTTTAATATTATATATTATAGCGATAATGTGCGAGGGTGAAATTTTTTTAGAGTGGTACAGATTTTAATTATAATCGAGCAATTACAAAGCAATCGTACTACATTGTGTTAAACTATTTTAAAGTTGTAATTTATCTTTCGTCCGTAGTCCATATTTTGGTATACATTTTAATACTCCAGCAAAATGTTCTATTGCAGTTATAAGTGCCACTAAAATATGCTTTTTTAACATTTCGATTACTACAAAAACTATTTGAAAACAGTAACCAATTAACATGCATTCTCTTTTGTACGACAGGCTAACATTTCCACAAAGTGTTGAGATTTTATATTGTACATTTTATATTTTTCTGATGTACTTATAAAATTAAGTTCCAATAAAACTGCAGAAAAAATAGAAAGAGAACTATTATTTATAAAAATAAATGCAAGAACTATCGGAATTTAAAATATCAAAATTTTTACACATTCATTTCAAAATAGTTGATATTGCAACTCTTCAGGTGTGAGAAACATCTTGTGAACATTGCTGGTTACCTTTCACTTTTTTTTATTGGGATACATCCATTACGTTCCGTCGCTGCTCCATCCTCATCTCACTTCACCTACATCTACAGCATAAAAAACTGCCGTATTTCAAAGAAATATTGCACGTGTGTTTACTTTATGCAGAATGTTTAATGTTCAAGTCCTCATAATTGTGTTGAAAAAAAGCAAGAATTTCCTAATTAATGTATTTTATAATGTAGTGTTACTTTTGATTCGAAAAATAAGCTCAAAACACAGATAAAAAATGGGCATTTAAACAGGCCTAATACAAATTCGTGCCAATTGTATTATTACACAAAAAAAAATTGCGTTGACTTTTTCTAAAAGAAAATATGCTGTTGAAGTCAACGTCACATCCGTTCCCAATTAATTATGTATTTTGTTGAAATTCGCTGAATTTACGGCTTTTTATTTGAGAAATATATTTGTTAGTTATATCGTGTTCCTTCGCAAAATGTAATAACTTCAGTAATTCATATTGTTTCCCAAAAAAGTCTATGAAATCGTCGCGTGGATTCGCATGTGCTGTTAAGTACCACATAAAAAATTACTTCGTAAAAATTCCATCAAATATGAAATACGGTTTAGTTACTTCAAACTGTGGGGGGAAAAAATATGTCCCCGTGTGTTAAGACGCTGTTATTTAGGTTAATATTATTTTCACATGCTGTACATGATGGTTTGATCATGCTGGCTGAATTTTCACATTTAATGCCCGGTCAGTGATAGCTACAGTTTTAAAAATTAAACGGTCGTTTATTATTGCATTATCATGTACACTACATTGAACATACTCATACTGCATTCAATTCAACTATAAATAAGTATCTTATGCGTCGAAGTATGCTGATAGCTAACTCAAGACTCCCGCCTACTGGCCGTGTGCTTGTGTGAGTGAGGAACAGAGCCAAGAACGATGTTTACTGGCTCATCTGGTGCGGTATCACCTCTACCGCAATAAGACATTGAAAGGGTGTGCAGTGGTATCGTAGATCACTCGTCTGACTGACACTTCCCTGTCTTTTTATTGGTGAAAAGTTTTAAGCAAAGTCCATTGCATGCTTCTAGAGAAATTTAACACGAATCCCGTGAGTAGTTTTTCAGATATAACAGGTTGAAAAAGCTGGTTTTAGAAATTTTGAAGTGATCCCAAATGATTTTTCTAATCGTCGTGATGCTTTGAAAATTAGGAGTGTATTTTCTTTTCCTACATAGACACATTGGGCGTATGTGGAATAGTTTCTTAAAAAACGTATTTACAAATACGCTGCACTGCATTTTAAGCGCGTGGTAGGCGAGGCCCTGTATAGCTAAGAATATTAAATAACCCTCAATATTTTTGTTAAAACAAATCACCATGCTCGATTCTGGTTTATGTTAATGTTTTGTATTATATGTTATCTTCTGATGAGAAATCCATTTCGTAAACTGACTACACACATCGCCTGCTCCGCCCTATCTGACAGGCCGGGGCTCTGATACACGCACAGTGGAAAGGCTATTGTCCATTATTCACTCCCCCACCCTGACCTTGCGCGGGCTTTCTTGCGCCAGAGGGTTGTGCGTATTTTGACCTGCAGTGGAAACGGCCTGAGCTGTGGGTAGACACGCATCGCCTCGGAGGGTCCTCGGGTACCTGACGTCACCATGCGCGCCCAGACACTCACCAGTGGAAAGCTGGCTTTAGCCTCCCACTGATGACACCCGTCGGTTTATCACTATAACTTCGGCCTCTTACTCCCCCCCCCCTTCTTCTCGACCGACCACCGGCCTTATTTTTCTCTGCTTCCTACTTTTGACACCCGTCAATTTACGGCCTTAACTTCGCCTTCTCTCCCCCCTTCGCCCCGCTACCCACACAGCCGACCACTGACCTTTCTTTCACCTATATTTTTTTCCTATTTTCCGTGTATAGTAAGCACCCCTGAATTTTTATCAGTTGTTTTGGAATGAAAGTGCGTGCTATACACGAGTAAATACGGTAAATAAATCTTGGATCCTTTATACAGTATCATCACATTCTATGTGACCACTACAAGAGTAATCATGAAAGTAACTATAAATAATTAGTCTCATTTTCAAAGGTGCAAATATCCTAAACTTCCCCATTCTTGTCCTCTGAAATTACATTTATACTCTACATACTTTATAGTAATGTAAATGAATGGCTTTTGTAATTTATTTACATTCTTCACCTGCAAGCTGATGTTCTTTAATATCCACAAACACTTTAGTACCTAACAACATTTTCCTGCTCTCTTTTATTGTAAATACTTGACAGACAATCAACAATAATATCTATAGCCCCCTTCACTTGATGTATTCCAAAGTTAAATATTGTGATATGGACCAACAGTAGCTATGTAGCCCGTAGGTCTATTACGTGCTAACAAACGTCTTGAGGCCAGATTATCAAAATACGTGTATGACGTAAATAAGCTGAGAGTTACTCTGTACAGGTGATAGCTCTCAGACAGTCCTCGTAAACTATATGTTATGAAAGACAACAGGCACTTATTGTCCTTCCTTCTGGCAAACAACTGCCCACAAATCACTGAACTCTCATCACTATGCATGTGTAGAGTCTTACCAAACTCTAGTAGATATAACACTGGGGGATGGTGTTCCCATAGGCGAAGCTACTGGGTGGTCCTGGTATGCACAGGATCGCCCATTAGGTCTGACAGGTGTCAACACAAGTCTTATTACCAACTCCTTTAAAAGTGGTGGAGAATTCCTCAAACCTTCTTTTCACAAGCACGTGAACAATGGGAACACTAAAATATCTACAGTCAAACCCCGATTCTACGGACACTGACGGTTCCCCAAAATTTGTCCGTACGAACCGATAGGACCAAATTTCGGCTTGAAAGGACCCCCTCTCCTTCCTCCCGGCCTGGACGTGACAGAGAATCAGAAGTCTCTTGAGGATAGGATCACGCTTTCAAGAGACTTATCCGAAAGCAGGTGTTCTTACACATGTTATCTTAGTACGCCGAAATATTCAGAGTAAATTAATACTCCATTTGTGCATAAAAATAAACAAGTAAATGAAACGACGAAAAACAGGAACGCAACGTCACCATTAACTTTACGTGCAGTGGGCAATATATGCCGTGTTTACTTATGCCTCTTGCAAATAAGTCCTTTAAAAGTGTTTCAGGTTGATAAAGAACAATCATTTTGATAGGATGCTGCAATATAAACAAAGTAATACCCGAAATGTACATCAATAACATCTAAACGTAAACAATTATAAACAAAGCATGTTGGTTTCTCTTTACAGGGCAGAAGTTGCATTCACGTCTTTTTTATGTATTAAGTTAACGTTTCTACAATGTGATAATATATTCTGAATTAAATTATACTTCATTTCTTCAAAAAATTATTACAAAGTCAGTTAAAATAAATGAAAACATGTAGCGTAACGTCTCGTAACAACACGATACAACATATGTTTACATGTTTCTTGTGAGAAAATAATGTATGTTATCTTACTTTCTGTGATAAAACATAGATTAGTGAAATTATCCAATGCATTTATGAGCAAAATAATTTCCGTAAAACACGAACAAGTAAAATTAATGGGAAATGATTATAAAAATATACGGCTTCAGCGTAGCACGTATGCCTAACTTCAAAATAGTGTGTATAAACGGGTCGTGATTATATTTGGTCTATTACAAAATTATATGTAACCGATATATTTTGACGTGTACACATTCCACTTCGAAATTTTAATCAAAATCGAAATCGTAGTCCGAGAAGAAAAGCAAAAATCGAAAACGTACACATAGCAAGTATTCCTCAGGATGAATGGTGCCGTTGCATCTTTGCTACGCGAGGGGGAAAAGAGAAGGAAAATGGCGGAGTTACAATTTTTTTTCGCTTGTGACGCCCACCCAGTGCCGACATTGGCTGGCAGCAGCAGCGATGGGTGGAGCATGAGCTATGATGAGCAGCACAGACGTCGCCAGAAAGAGAGAGAGAAAGAGGTAGAGCGAGCGAGGGAGAAGCTGACGCCGCTCTGAGAAACAGCTGGCGGCAGGTCAGTGACCTATCTTGCGCTCTGCGGCTTACGCACACAACAGTTTTTTTGTAATGAATTTTTGCAGTTTTCATCGTGAAACACATTATTTGAGTGCTGAGCTCTTACACCTATATTGCTTGTACATATTGCGACTTACAACGACGTTTTAATAGATCTCTGCGACTGATTTTCAATTACTAAAATTTTTATTTTTTTTTCCATTTTATTTTTTCATTGTTCGCGGAAATCTGTACGTACGAGCGAAGTGTACGTATGAACCGAGTGTCGTACGAGCGGGGTTTTACTGCATAGGTAATGACCGCAAACATGCATACACAGACGCTTGCACAGAGAAAGTAAGAAATGGAAATACACAAAACATAAAACTGTACACTGTTTTCTTCAGTTCATGGAATGTGCGCATGCGCACTACAGCAACCAGCTAGTTTGCTACTTATATGTTATAGTTTTTAGGTTTTGTAATTATTAAATTCATTACTCAAAAAGTTATCTTCAAGAAATATTAATATTTCTACCAGTGTTATATTCAATGTCCAGATACCAAAAACTTCATAAGTATTGCCATTTCCACCTTGAAATTCAAAATTTTCACGGAGGAGGACCCCCGGACCCCCCGCCATGTTGGGGATTGGAGGATAAGACCACACATTAGTTAATCTCTAGTTACACCTATGGGTGTTCCCTTTGTGTTTTGAAAAAATTCAGGTCTGGCAACCTTTGCAAAGTCAGGAGATGAACCATGTTTAAAAGGATGTCATTCACAGAAGTCAATGGACGTTTGAAACAATTTTCAGTACGGGAATATTTTATATTGGTTTGCAATTTTTGAGGATCATTCAACAGGGGGTCACGTAAGTCCGGTCTCATATAGCAAATAGGAATTGGTGAAATATGGAATGTTTCAATAGTGTTGTAGTGTAATGAAATGTTATTGTGAATAACATTACTACTACATCCAGCCGACCATGTTACATAGTGTACAAAGCAATTTGAACCATCGCATACACATGTGCAAAGTACATTGAGACCATCAATTTGAGCATTTTCTGTGTTAATGACACATGGAAGTGAGTACACTGCTGTTGTCTTATGCCAGCACACTACAACACTATTAAAACATTCCATATTTCACCAATGTCTATTTGCCATATGAGACCAGACTTATGGGACATCCTGTATAATGTGCCCTCTGAAATAAGGTGCCTTTGTGTCCATGATATTTCCTCTGGGTTTATCTAATCCAGCTGGGCTTAAAAATTTATAGAGAGATTTAGCATATTCCAGTTGCGAGTTGCACAGTAAAAGTGCATATTATGAGCAATTGTTCTCATTCTGCAGTCAGTTCTACATTCCAGAGCAAAGTTGGCTGCTGCCAAATAAGAAGAAAATGTTTTATGGGGTGGAAATTATGCAATTACCGTACTTAGACATTTGACACATCAATAATACAAACACATAAAATAGAGCAAAAAAAAAAAATTCTCTGTTAATGATAATGTTTGTCATTCTGACGATAAAGTTAACAATGCTAAGTGTTTTGTACCTATGTTTACTAGTTGGCCAGTAACAAGAAACTAGAAAAATAGTTTTATCCCAAATTTCATTGACTTTTATATCTGCCTTTTATCAACATCTAGGTTTTAAGAATTTTTTTGTAGAAAATCATTTGTTGTCACCACGGTCGTAGAAGAACAGGTCTGGACACTCGCCTGGATATTTGACCCCCTTGTTGTTTGGCTGCAGTTCACCAAGTTACCGAGAATATTGTGTTTTATTGGCGCTGATGTTATGGCGGTCGGACTAAACTCCGCCCACTTCCTTTCCACTAAGATAAACAATTTATCAAAACGTATTTCTTATCAATTTATGAAATAATTTCTTCGCTCACAATTTTAAGAAAAGGCTCCAGCAATCTTTATTTGCTTTATAAATTTAACAATGGAAATAAGTGGAAGACGTTTGCGTCCGACCGCCCGGAAAACAGCGCCAAAAAGTACAACATTCTCGGTAACTTGACGAACTACAACCAAACAACAAGGGGGTCAAGCAAAATACATTGTTAGATAGGCGAGTGTCCAGACCTGTTCTTCTACGACCGTGGTTGTCACTAAAGTTTTGCAGTGTGAGTGCAGTGTATTGCAGTTGTTGCTAGCATAAGCAACATGGTCTCATTGCAGGCAGTCAGGTAACGTAATGCATTCTTTCAACTATCGGAGTTCATCAATAAAGTCAACTAGACAAGATGGCATACTATAGAAGAAGATACTTTCCAAGAAAAGTGTTTGACAATATTATTACATTTGAAAAAGATACCGTTGCTAATAGGATAGATCCAACTATTTTGAATCTTAAGGTGTTTTCTTTTGAAGTAAAGTCAACACTATCAGTAGTGAGGATATTGTTTTAATAGTACTGTGTGTTCCAAAGCCTGTATATTGTATTTAACCTTCTAACTGCTTACTCAGTCTTGGAACTGTTTCAAATTACTTAAATCATGAAAAAATGTTCTTTCTTTGAACAGTTATAAAGTCATGTTACTAGGTACTATAATTGTTTTTAGAAGTTAGTATATTCTTTTGAGTTGTCAACCAGTTGCATTTGAATGTCATGAACTGCAGTAAAGGATATTGAAATTTACATAAAAATTAAGTTACTGATGTTACATTGACAAAACAAAAATGACAGTTGTGTTGAACTGTGGTGATGTGTTCAAGTGCGAGACAATATGGGTTTGTTGCAGCTGGGCTCGAGAGCATTACGGCAGCAGGTGACACCACTAGTGACCTTGAAGTTATCCTTAGACTCGGGGGAGAAGCTTCACTTGCAGACAGACCCAACCAACTTGGTCCACATGACGGAGGCCTTGGAGCAAGCGCTGCTAGAGAGTCGTAGCCAACACTCGCGCAGAATTGCTCGCAGTTTCAAGTGACTTCTCGTCAGCATCATCTGTCACTCTCAGTTTGTTGGATTATTCAAGTGCAGTATCTCTTTGACACAACACAGTAAATCTTCAATTTAAAGAGGTTTTATTTTGTTCAAATATTTAATATACTACCTTCTTTGCAGTATGTATTTGTCAATTTAGTACAGAAAAATGGTTGGATAAAGAGTTAAAAACCGAAGGATGTCCGTATTTGAAACTGAATATGAATTAATTGAAGTACAGTATAGAACCTCGCTAATCTGTGATGCGCTGGTTCTTGAATAGGATACTTTGGGACAATTATAGAAATGTCAAAAATACATGTGTTAAGTACATAATTACTGTACTTATAAATAGCAGCGCACAGGCCGGCAAACAAGGTATGCAAGCCGGCAGTCACATGTTTACCTCGTGGCTTGTAGGAAAGGAGAATGGTGTGGGTTGAAAGAATGACAATACAAGGGTACGATATGTGGAGGGAGAGGGCGGAGATGGGTTATAAGGGACTGGAAGGACGACGGTTGTGTTGTGTAGAGGTGTCCTTGACTGTGAGCCACTTTCTTTTTTTTTTATAGGT
>PNEQ01098353.1:0-21319 GCA_003012365.1 Medauroidea extradentata
AGCCCACTATTGCCCATAAGCATAAGACAGTTTCGTTTTGTGCATTATATGAACACTAATGGTAAACCCTACCTAGTTGACCGTGGCTTAGCCCACTTTGCACCATAATAGAGGGCATCACAAGCTTAACATTAGCTACGTAACTTTAATATTTTCATTTTGGTGGGTTAGCCCATTATCGCTCCCAGGTCCTCAATTGCATAGACCACGAGTTGTTTCGTCCTAATGCTGATACAAGTTTTAGGTGGGTGGAAATTTGCATCGGAGATTTACACACCCAGAAAGTGTTTGCCACCAACACGACAACTGTGACTGATTGCAGTCCCTATGCCTGTAACATCGCGACAACTCAACCACTCCAATGAAGAAAGGGGAACAAGAAGATAACCAGTGTAGTTGTATATTGACTATGGTTCTACGTGTTGGTAAATGTGTGAGACTTAATTTTAGGAAGATACGTTTCTGTAGGATCAGTATAAAATCAGTTGTCTACCAGTGAACACAGTGTGCAAGACCAACCTCTGACCGACCACGAGAGATTCACCAGCCACGCCTACCTCTGATAGACCACGAGAGATTCACCAGCCACGCCTACCTCTGATAGACCACGAGCGATTCACCAGCCACGCCTACCTCTGATAGACCACGAGAGATTCACTGTCTGTCTGACCGACCACGAGCAATTCACCACTAATGGCGCAATTCAATCCCACGAACTCGTATGTAAGTTGCAAGCCCGGTAAATCCAGTATAGATTATTCATATTGGAGTAATGGTATTTTACGCCATTTTAGCGAAAGTTGTGATTCAATATTTCATTTCAGAATTAATCACAGTCCATTGGAAGGTGAAAAAAATCATGAACTGCTATCTTGTATAGATGTTCGTAAGTGTCCAGTGTACTATATGTTAGAAACAACAGCATTGCCTTCGAGTATTGATCAAGTGTTTTCACATTTCAATGGTCAACAAACGACGATTACTATACATGCGCCAGACTGTCTTAATGTATTGGAACCTAGTGTAACAGTTACACCCTGTATCAAGGAAGAGAAAGTATAATACAAAACCAGCTATGGTAGACGCTAGTACTCAAACATGTATGGACGTTGAACATGTAGTAAATGAAGTGTTGGAGACATTGCTAACTAATGCACTTTTAAGTTTAAAATGAATCTGGTAGAAAACTGAAAATTAACTGTGTGGTGTAATATGTGTGATGTAATATAAATGTGTAATAAATATGGTGATCTTAATTTATGTGTTTTATTTCAAGATAACGTACAAATATGTTTTACTATATACTTGACAGTATTAATAGTTGTCTATACAATTAATACAATTTTAAGTGCATACTAATAATAAAGTGGTTTATTTCAACATGTGGGTAACAAATAATTACGTACACCATGCCACGTGTTGAATCCTAAAAAAGTATATTTGGGACGGTTAGCTAGACACGTGTAGTATTCTAAAAATAGTTGTCCATTGACCTTCACCGAGTAACCGTCGCACAAGACGCGCGTAGTGAACCGGTTCTCGGTGGAAGATTTGAAGAGGTGGTTACCTCCTTTGTGTTTACGGAAATCCCTCCCTCTCGCGCCTTGTGCTCTTCACACACACACACGCGTGCTATCTCATTTGTTTTTGCTTCCCCTCCCCTCGTTCGGCAAACTTGGCCCTTCATCTCTGGCTAGCCACGTGTCCGCTATTGTTGACCTTGCCTCGTGTAAGAATGCATGTTCTGTTTCAAACTTATTCGAATTTTTAACTTGGTATGCTCTGAAATAACCGTTGGTCTATCACTGACACGTGGAGTCTTCAAGGTTTTTTATAGCTCAGTACACGTAACCCGACTAGCATCTCGTAACGACATCTTAGCCCTCAAACATATAAAAACGTTTCCTTACATTTAATATGGCGTATTCACAATCGTGACATTGGCAGCGGCAGATTGTGCGTTTGTGTTCTTTCTCTTGGAATAAATACTGTCATTGTAAGTACTTCACATGTCAGGACTCATTTTCTTTTTACGCCTAGGAGTATATACCTTTTATAAATTTTTTTTTACAGACTCCATTGTCGCAGTTTTTATACTTTTAGGTATACTGAAAAAATGTCCTCCCCAACTAAGTGTGCATGTAATGTTGCTGTCACAGATTGTGTGTTGTCTGTGGTATGTACAAGTCCTAATTTAGGATTGTCATCATTGCGATATGATCTTTTAGATACTGCTTTCAGTAATCGCTTAGTTACCGCTCGTATTTCAAATGATCGAGGTGATTACGATGCAGATGTTAATTCATTTCTACACAGGTGTGAGGAACCATTTTTGGCTATAGTTTCGCGAAATAACCCTCCGCTGAAGGTGTATGTCTCATTCAGTGCTAGGTTTATAAAAGGAAATGTAGGCGAAGAGAACTCAACTGAGACATTTTTTTTGGAAGAAAGAGTCATACTATTCTCCTGTCAACTGTTCCGAGCGAAATCTTCACTGGCGAGATCGTTCCTAGTCTTTTGAATAATATTACCGAATTTTCCGGATGTGGAAGTGGGTGGGGATTACATAAGGTTATTCAGTTAGATGTACATGTTTCAGAGTACAGACCTTTTACTGTTGGGGCTGCGCATACAAAATTACCCGGTTTCATAGCCAACAGGAAGGCTTGTGTTAATATACAGTGCGAAGTAGACCAATGTTTCGTATACAGTGTAGTATCTGGCTTATACCCAGCTTCACGCAACGTTAGTCATCCTTCTTCCTATCCCAAACCTGAGACTGTGTTAAACACCATTCACTTGACAACACCTGTGCAATTACATCAACTGAGACGGTTTGAGGAGACAAATAATCTTAGCATCAATGTCTATGATTGTGTAGACAATGATAACGTCATCGTTGATGAAACTAACACAAATAAGGACAATAAAATAGTTCCTTTCCGTATATCTGATCTGCAAAAAGAAAAACATGTAAACGTTCTTGCTATTCGTTCACTTGGAAATACACCCCATCTACATTTTGTAAATATAAAGAATTTGGCTCGTTTGGTTCACAGTCAGTTGACTAAGAAAACCAAAAAGATTTGGATTTGTGAGTATTATCTCCAATATTTCTCAAACGAAGACAAACTCAGTGAACACACTGTGTTGTGTCGCCAACATGTTGCTGTTCGAGCCACATTCCCAACTGAGGAAAATAAATATCTTGAATTCAGTAATCATTCAAAACAGCAACGTATAGGATTTGTAGCATATTGTGACACTGAAACTTATTTGCAGCCCGTGGCTACATGTATGCCACAAGATGGATGCTCTAGCACGACGGTTATGAATAAACACGTACCGTACGCTGCGTCTGTTTTGTTAGTGTGTAGTTATGATGCTTGGAAAACAGAATACCATACTTTCGTAGGGAAGGATTGTATAGAGCGTCTTGTGGCTAAACTTGTCGAGCTGACAAAGTATGTAAGTGACATTTACAAGGCATCATGTCGAGGCGTCGCCGTCGTCGGCCGCATTTCTTGCTCACTCAAAAGAAAATTAGGCACAAATTAGTTCTTCTACAACACTAATTTGGCCTCCTGTGCACTTAACTTACTTTTGGCTTTCCAAAATTTGTCCTACACTTAGGATGGCGCTCGCTTTATGAGCATGGAGCGAAATTGCGCGAAACTCGTCGTGTTTCTTCCGAAGCCAAGCCAAGAATTACCTTTAAATTCCCAAAAACTACGACTATTCTCTAAATCAACAATTAATAGCCTATCCAGGCATCTGGATATGAGATTATAACAATAAATCGAGGTCCCCAACGAGGATACAAAAGAAAAACGGGAATCATACATTCAATTTAAAAATAAAATTAAAACTATTGGATGTGATCTCTGACATAAATAAAAAATGTATCTAGTTGACTAGGTAGAGGCATATTATAACTTACCCTAACTGTCCAAAAAAATTAAACTGTAAAGTAATATTAATCAACCAAATGCTTGAAAATCTGGAACTAAGACAGTCCAAAGAGTTAGACATAGATAAAATGATTATAGGTATACACATTAAGTTTGAAAACAAAGAAAATAAATATGCTATATTTCTGTAGTCAAATGCTACAAATTATTAAATTGTTTTTCAAAGCATGATTACAGTCACCAAAAAATATATAATGAGAAACTGGCCCAGAGTGTTCTGATTAGGCCCTAAAGCTTTGGTTTCCTCCTCCATCAAGCTCATTTCGTTCTTAGTTTCTTCTAAGAGCCTTTTTTTCTTGATTTCCAGTTCCTTGACTGTGTCCTGTCTTCTTTTTTCTCGCTCAGCATGTTGTTCCAATTCCTTTTCAGCTTTTTGTTCTTTCAGAACCTCCGAATATCGAGATTGTGCATTGCAAACAGGGCAAAGTTGGTACCAGAAGCTGGTTTACTTAAGTTTAAAGCTAATTGTCTTATTTGTTTCCAGTAGCTGTGTATCAAGTTGCTTGAACGATCTCCTTTGAAGTTTCAACTTACCAAAGGAATTTCACGTTTGGATCCCTCTATTGTTTTGCAACCTACTATCAGGAACAAACGTCTTGAATCTACACTGAATGTACTAGTGCAGAATAACTGGATGTCCGGTGTTCAGCGGGAGTTCAGCGCCGTGTGCGACCTGCAGCACTTCAAGAACTTAATGCGTGATTTCACAAGACATGGAGGCAGATTGGATACCTTGTGGATGGCTGCTGTTCCTGATGATGGAAATTATGAAAACTTGATTTGGGCATGGAACTAAATTTAACTATCATCACATATTTTCGTTCCAGCTTCAGATTTGTGTTTTGGAAATTGAAATTATGCATAGAATTGCATTACTGACAACAAATAAAATTTCCATTTACGTACCACTGCAAATGGACAGTTGTTTCTTTTCGTGTAGCATGAAAATAAATTTACAGCCATTTTCTTCGTTCTCCACCCCCTCCTCCTCCCCCCACACATCAACACACTCACTCACTCCAGTCTCCTATCGTATGGTTGTAGATGACTGCGGACAGGGTCAATGAGTTACGAACGATGCCATGGTAAAACTACAGCAACCAATACGCCGCGCTGAAGTACTATTTTTTTTATATAAAAATTTTTAAGATGCTGGTCTGTACCAAACAAATTCTAGGTTTTCACGAAAAATTCCCTGACAATTCCAGGTTTTCTAGGTCTGCCACCGTGGTTGAGGAAACAGAATTTCAGCTTGCTGAACAGCTTCTAACCAGCTATGCTGAAAAGTGTCTTTTTCTGGTTTCTATTATATTGTGTAAGATCAGGCAAGCTACAACAACTTGGGGAACAAATGTATAATACACATAAATTCTCTCTGAGAAGCACCTAAATCTCGCTTTTACCTGCTAAAAGCATTTTCAACTACTACTCGTCTGCGGTTTAATAAACGTTGGATGATTCCTCTTCTGCACTGACATTGTGTTTATAACCTTTAAGAAGCCAGGAGAGTAAGGGATACGCTGGATCTCGTAACAGCATTGCTAGAACTTCATTGCCAACAATTGTTTTAGTCAATTTTGGTAGAATGGCATTTGCATGTTTATATAAATTTGAATCTTTTAGGACAGATGCATCATGAGAACTTCCAACACGTTATTTATTTTAATTTTATTTATTTATTTAGAGACATCCTATGTATCCCAGTTTTGAGTATAATATACTCTGGGACGTAGGTGTAGTCAACATTGGTAAATACAAGATAACAAAAACATTTACATAACAAATAGTTAAATGATCTAAAAACAAAATACAAACTATGTAGTCAGACTATATCATGATCATTCAAAAACTTAGCTACAAAAAATATGATTTTAACAATAAGAAATTCTTTAATGTTTGTAAATTTGAGTTTTTAACGTTAAAAGATTCTTTGATACCAGCAGGCAACTTATATAATTTGACTATCATATAATCAATGGTATTTTGATATAATGTTAATGTTGCTATATGACAATGAATATTTTTTTTATTTCTTGTATTATGACTATGCAGGGTCATATTAGTATTGAATTTAAATATTTACCAATTATCTTTGATAAATTTCGATAGTGTCTAAATATACAAACAGGGAAATGTTAATATCTTATATGATTTAAAAACCTGTTTACAAGAATCTCTATTATTTTTATGAAATATAAGTAATTGCTGCTTTTTGTAATTTGAAAATTTTATTTGCTTGAACTGAGTTACCCCAAAAGATTGTATCATACGAGGCCAAAGAATGAAAATAAGAATAGTACATATAAATTAAAACACTACATATTCCATAATGGTGCTCATGCAGCAGAGTGCAAAGATTGCAGAATTCAATTTGGGTACTAAATTATCAATATGGGTTTTCCAATCAAGATGCTCATCAATCTTTGTTTCGTGGTGAAACACTACTGGGCTGGTAACAAAAAAAACTAAATTTCACTTAATTAGTGAGACAAAATTAAGCTGTTTAGTAACCAATTAATAAACTAAACAATACATAACAACAACAAACAACCAAAGAAAAAGGTCACAAGTAACAACTGCAATTTTAGTTCAGAAATTTTCCTCCATGAGCTTAGCAGTTGCATGGCAGAGTATTCAATCACACATTCTAAAAAGTAAACACAAACGTTATCCGACCACCAAAATGAGATATTTTTTCCCTAGTCACTTCCATTTGGTAAGCCACACAGTTGATGAGGGTTCTCTTCAAGAGACCTTGCAGGGTACGTAATGTAGCAACACGAGGAATTTCATCAGCACCCGGATAGAGGTTTACAATACGTCCAAGTTTCCATTGAAGAGGTGGAAGTCGTTCATTACGCACCAATACCAGTGCACCAGGTTCCAACTGAGTGGCTGATTGCGTCCACTTGGAACGCTGTTGGAGAGTATGAAAATAGTTGTTATGCCATATTTTCCATATGTCTTGATGAATGCGTTCTACCAGTCGCCATCGAGTGCAGTGATTCATGGGTATCACTGTGCGATCAACCTCTGGCACTGCAGTAAGAGGCTCCATTGTTAAAAAATTACCTGTTGTGAGAGCAGATAGGTCACGAGGATCTGAACTTAAAGGGCACATAGGTCGTGAATTTAGAATTGCCTCCATTTGTACTAGAACTGTATAAAATTCTTCATATGTAAGATGTTGTTCTCCCACAACTCGAAGTGTGTTTTAACAGATTTGATCCCAGCCTCCCACAGACCACCAAAGTGGGGAGCACCGGGAGGGATAAAATTCCAAGTAATGCCAAGGGGTGTTAGAAAATTGATGATTTTATCTTGATGTGCTGGCAAAGTTAGTTAAAGTGTTGTGTAAATCAATCAACTGTCTGGAAGCTCCAACGAAATTGGTTCCACAGTCACTGTAAATATGGCAACATCTACCACGCCTACTGATGAACCTCTTCAGTGCTGCAATAAAAGTCTCTGTGGTCAGGTCTGTTGCAAGCTCCAAGTGAATGGCCTTGGTGACAAAGCACACGAACAAGCACACATACGATTTGACACTTCGGCCCCTTCCGTGGCGTGACCGAAGGATGTAAAAAGGACCAGCATAGTCTACCCCAGAAGATGAAAATGGTTTAACTTGTTGAATCCTTGACGATGGTAGATTCCCCATAACTGGAGCCGAGGTTGGGGGTTTTGAGCGATAGCATTGCATGCAATGGGTTATGCATTCGCGGATAACTGGTTTGATGCAACAGGAAGTAATTCCTTTCGATACACTAACATTTGCTGATGACAAACCTTGAATAGTTAGAGATGTCCGTCGTCGTTTCAACCCCAATCGTTGGCAGCATTGTTCACTAATAAAACTGGCTTGACTGGCTGAGTCCAACAACACTCGTACTACTTGAAAATTGCCTAATGAATCTTGAAATGAACAAGTGCAGTGGATAAAACCAACACCAGTATAACCTACGTTACAGTAAATTAAGTTAATGTGTAGCATGTCAATAAGATTTAGTATTTGTTTCCTTTGTTTACTTGAATTTAACTGAAAGGTTTTTGCTGGCTATTGATATTTCATGTGTAGAAATTCAGTAACAATATTATTGTAGAATTAATCAAACAACTGGCTGTCAATAAATTGAATTTGTTGCAAACTGTATACATACTATTTTTTAATTGCCTTACCTTAACGTAATTAGTAGCTTCTCAGTAGGAGGAATAGCTAGTTTGACGATTGTGTCCTTCTGCAAATCTTCCGAGGTAAGGTTCTCCAAAAACCTGAAAGCTTTCTGGGCTCATACGATAGAATTCATGAAATTTTTCTCTGTGTTGAGGCAGTTCTCGGGAGACTATACTGCCGAACTGTGTTTAGTATTCATAACATTATATGGATGTACCCAATACTTTCTTTTCTTTCTTCTACGTTGCAAATACTGGTACGCCACAACAATATCATCTTCACTTGAGGAGCTCATGATTACAACTGAGTGCATCGTGCAGTGTGTCGTATCGTTCCAGTAGGCACGACAGTGTTGCTCAGATCAATATCTTGCCTCGCGATACAATACGCTACATGTCGCGAAGCGTATCGTGTCGTGGCATTGTGCACTCCGCCTAAATGGAACAAAATCCGCTCGGACCTAACTTTTAAGGTGAGAATAGAAGGAAATGGAAAAGGGGGGGGGTCATTTTGGTGGCGCATGTCGCCAGTGCTCAGTGCCTCGGCCACCATCTTGTATTTAATTTTTTCCTGTTCTATCATTCAATAACTTCGTGCTATCTCTCATTCCTTCGAGAATAATCTCGGTTATGTTTCCTGCTCTGTCATTCTTTCGAGAATAGTCTAGTCTTGTATTTCATTTTCTCCTGCTCTCTCATTCTTTTTTAAATTTTCTCCTGCTCTATCATTTCATTACATTGTGCTCTATCTTTCCTTCGAGACTAATTCTTTGGCTTCCATGTTTTTCCTGCTCTGTCATTCTGTCGAGAATAGTCTAGTCTTGTATTTAGTTTTCTCCTGCTCTGTCATTCAGTTATTTTTTCTACAATTGCTGATTCTTTCGAGAATGATCTAGGTAATGTGTTTTGACTTCCATGTTTTTCCTGCTCTGTCATTCTTTCGAGAATAGTCTAGAGCATGGGTCTCAATGTCCTGCTCTATCATTCAATTTTTTCCTGATCTGTCATTCCTTCTAGCATGGCTCGTGTCACGTCCGCTCCGACAGACGGCACCCTCTCTCTCGGCACCGGCAGACGACACCCTCTTTCCAAGTCATCAGTCTCTCTCTCTCGGTACCGACAGCCGATGCCACCATTTGTCTTTTTTTCCAGCACAGACTGCTAGGCAGCGCTGCAATCGGTAGCCATGTTTGTTCCAATGGTTACTTTGTTGTCAGCAATAGTGTGTTAGTGTCAATGATTTTAAGAAGGAAGTCGTGTGTGAGTGAGAGCTCGCCATTATTTTTTTTTCTGTGAACTAAAAATTCTTTCGGCGACAGCTAGGATCGAACCATGTATCCTTGTGTATCTGGCAAAGACATGTGACCTTGCCCACTTGGCTAACAGTGTCCAACAGGCAATGTTCTTTCTCTCTCCAAGACATGTATACATATACTCTTTTCGTCATACTTCAGAATGTAGTTTCCACATACCACTAATGAGCCACAGTTTCCTCTACCTTGTCTGTTACACACTACAGTAGCCTTATAGCCCCAATGTAAATTTAAGCATGAAAATGTAGAATAATGGTGAGTTATTTCTTGTAGCAACATCTTCTAGGCAGCAGTTTTTTTACATCCACTCCCAAGTTCCCCCTTACCTAGCCAGAAGCAGGTAAACTTACCCTTTTTTTCCTTCGACAGCTAGCGTACGGGTTCCCTCATTCTCAGAGATTCTTTTTTAAAGTTGCGATCATGTTTCCAGCTAAATCTCTCTGGTCTCCGTCTTCGAGTTCACGAGTATGTAGTTTACACTTCGGGACATCTGATTTCAGCATAAGTACAACAAGAAAAATATTACTGCCAAATGTGGTCCCTTCATTGTTCCCAAGGTATCCTCAGCACAAACAGATCAAATTACCGAAACGAAGTCCACCTCCTAGATCTGATGTAAGCCTGCAAATTAAAAGAAAAAGAGTGTGTAAACAAAATAAAAAACAGGAGATTGTATTCTTGTCTGAAGATAACATTGCAGTTAAACAAGTTGGAACTCAGGTATCCTCATTTTTACCATGCAGACCTAAACTCACAGCCATAAAACACAAGTACAAACTCGTCAAACAGTCTAATGACCGACTCATTAAAACTGTCAGTAGATTGAGGAAAAAAATTAAAGAACTGAAAAAAGAAAATGATGGAAAAAATAATAAACACCAGGAGAAAATTGAACAAATAAAAAAAGACTGAGAAATTGAGAATTGAAAGCACTATTCTTATTAGAACAAATTGATAGCTATGGAAAACCGCATGATCTTTATCGTGAAACAACTCTCAAAATTAGTGTACTTTGGTACAGAAAAGCAGCAGCTGGGTATCGTTTCATCAGATCAGTGAACTGTTTGAAAACTCCTCATGAAAAAACAGTGAGGGGTTATATCGATGTGCGTGTTGTGAAACTGGTATAACTTCAGTAATTAAAGAACATCTTATTTATGAGGTAAGCAATTTGCATTACTCAGAAGAAAAGTTAGGTCCGCTGATAATAGATGAGATGGCGATCAAGGCAAAAGTAATTTATGATTGTAACCTTGACCAGTTCCTTGGATATTCAGTGGCAGAAATTGAGGAGATTGGTGTAAGTGATAAACAGCCAACACACTCCAATCCGAATTACCGTCGTGTTTTATTTTACTCATCAATTAACAGGGCCTCAGCTGTGCAGATTAACCAAAAAGGTAATCAAAGAAATAGAAGAAACATGTTTTCAAATTCTGCGAGTAGTTACTGATAACTCTTCGGTAAATGAAGGAGATGTGTGGCAGCCAATCACTACCTGAAATACAACACCCAAATGATGAAAACAGAGTAATCTTTTTGAGTTTTGACTCGAGCCACATTTTAAAAAATATTCGCAGTCAGTTCCTTCAGAAGAATTTGTTCTACAGGCGTATAATGATCTCAAGCAAACACCTGAAAAAACTGTACGATGCACAGAGCACTCTACATTGAAACCTGTTCGATGTCTAAACAGAAATGTTGTTTACCCGTTGAACATCGAAAAAATGAATGTGCAACGAGCCAAGTGTGTTTTTTTCCCCTTCCTGAAACAGCTGCATTGAAGACTCTTCCTACAATAGCACCTGAGTTAGTCGACAACAACGAAAGTCTTGCTGAAACCATAAAATGTTTAAAATATGTCCAAAAATGGCACGATATCCACGATGTTTGTAACACAAAGCAGGTATATATGTCAAGAAACACCGATAAACTAGTGTTCACAGAATCTGACGATGAAAGACTGTCTTGGTTGCTAGATATATTCCTGCCCTACATGGAAAATATCCAAAAGTCGAGCAGCAAACAAAATAAACTAAGAGAAGAGACATTCGAAGCTCTGGTCGTGAACACTGAGGCAACTGTAAAATGTATACAGCATTTAATATCAGTTGCATTTCACTAAATTTTAAGTAGAAACCTGAGCAGCGGACGAAAATGTTCAAGGTAAAATAAATGTAACGGGAAAAGTTGTTATTGTAATTTTAATTTAAGGCTCGGTACCGCTCGCTGTCTTGTTATAATAATATATTTGTAGCATATTCCAAATGTATGTCTAGATACATTTTGAAAATGCGACTATAGGTAGTTGACAACATGCACTCCAATGCAGTGCAAACATTTATTAAATTATGACGTATTTTGCCATACCACCTACTTTTTAAAATATATTATTAATACATTCTTGCCTTTTTTTAAGTGTAAGATATAATATTTGTCGAGGATGTGTTATTTGTTGGAAACTAATTTTATTATAGGTAGGCCTACTTGTGATTTGTGAGGTATATAAGGTATAGCAAATTGTATAGACAATAATGGAAAATTAAGTTATGTGATCCCGAGCCTTCAATATGTGAGACATGTATAATTTCATGTTGTTATGGTTTTGGTGTTTTGCAGAAACTCCAGTAATGTTGGAAATTGTGTCCTTAGCTATGACTGCTGGGTACTTGGTACGGGTTGCAGAAGAAAAGTATAACTGTGCCTATTGCCTAGAACCAATATCAGCTCCCGATTGTGACAGCCTGTTGCTACGATTGATTAAACTCCTGGATCGTGGAGGTCTGCGGTATCCATCTCGGAAATTCGTTTCTTTCCTGAGCAAGATACTAAAATTTACTTGTGCCGCTCTAAAACACTTAGGGCGTAAACAGCTCATCAATAAGCTTAAAGTGTTTATAGTGCCTAAGTTTCATCAACATTTTAGGTGTTCTCTGTGCTGTCAAGAACAGCTTGCGAATACCATAATTACCAAATTTCTGAAGTCTATTTTGGACAACGAAGTTCGTTCGGTGACAGACATGATTGACACACCATCAAAAATATGCAGAAAAACATCAATGCAGCAAATGTCGACAACGCAGCAAATGTCGACAACGCAGCAAATGTCGACAACGCAGCAAATGTCGACAATGCAGCAAATGTCGACAACGCAGCAAATGTCAACGATACAGCACCGGTCAACCACGCATCCCCAGCCAACAATGCAGTGGCGGACAACGTGGCCACACTCACCAGCGTCTTAGGCCAAGCAAGTACCGCAGCTACTGACCAATTGTTACGTATCCCAGTGTGTATAAACGGCTACGCGACCGTAGCGATTATTGACACAGCCGCTTCACACTACTTCGTCCGCACCCCTCTTGCACCACAAACTTTGCTACAACCATAACTACGCTGTCCAGCTAGCCACACTGGATGGTACGTGCAAAGTTGTGGGCATGGTCAAAATCAACATGCAAATTCGGGACACTAACACTGATGTTGTTGCACTTGTTTCAGACGACATTCGCGAGGACCTCATCATCCTCGAAGTGCCGTGGCTGGTAGAACAAAAGACTATCATCGAGATAGCAGACAATCGCATCCATTTCGGCATACGCGAGCACCGCACAGTGTAACACCTAGGGTGCAGACCAACCCACCATACCTCGCACATTGAGACAGTTTTGACCATGCCGTACCTGCCCAGTAACGTGTCGCGATCCAGAAAGTTCTTGTCGAACAGAGGGAAGTGTTTGGCGATGCAGACCCATTAAGGCGCACCACAGTCGTGGAGCATGAAATCATTCTAGTGCATGACGAGCCTCTGTTCATCTCACCTGAAGACTATGGACCACACCAGTTACATATCATCAAATCACAAATTGCCGAAATGATTGCCGACGGTGTGATAGAGCCCACGGAGAACATATAACTCAGCCATCACACTTGCAACAAAGGACAGCAGCTGGCGCTTTTGTGTCGACTTCTGCCTTCTTAACCTAATAATGCAAAGAAAACCACCACCAGTCCCCAACATCAAAACCGCCTTAAGCCTACTAGGAAGCGCCAAGATCCTCACCACCCTCGAGCTGTGCAGTGGATATTGGCAAGTCCCAGTCAAACAATTCGACCGGCACAAAACCGCTTTTACCGCCCCTGATGTTATAAGGTTTCAATTTTGTGCCATGTCTTTTAGGCTCCTCCAAGATTTCAAGACATAATGGTTCATGTGTTCGACAGCATCATCTGCGAATTCGCCGTGGCATAATTAGATGATGATGATGTGATCTGGCTACAGACCTGGGAGGAACATGTACACCATATCGCCATCCTGTTCTAGCATCTCGCAATAAACGGGCTCACTTGTGCCAACCATAAGTGCAGCATCGGCAAGCCCAGTCTCAAGTATCTAGGGCACCTGGTGGACGAAGTCGGGAGCCGGCCAAACGAAGAACATCAACAACTCATCCAAGCCTATCCATCACCATGCACACGCAAACAACTGAGAAAATTCTTCAGGTTGATTAATTGGCTGCGGCAGTACGTGCAAGACTTTGCACTAATAACAGCCCTGCTCACGGATATGCTTTCTGTCACACGCAAGTATCAGTGATCACCCATGATGCAACAGGCATTCAACGAAGTCAAACACATGTTCGGGCAATGCAAAACACTCGTGCGGGTTGACCAGTCAAACAATTGTACCTGCAGACAGACGCGAGCCTGGATGGCTTGGGTGCAGTACTGTTTCAGTATGACAAGGATGGCGAGAAGCATGTTATCGGGCACGCCACTGCTAAGTTTGGGCCCCGCGAGCACAAGTACGATGTCAACGAGTGCGAGTGCCCAGCCATTATCAGGGCTGTCAAGCACTATAGACAATATGTGGAATACCAACAATTCACACTATGAACTGACAATCGCTGCCTTGTATCGTTACACAAAATGAAGTAAGTACGTGGCAAGCTCACCTGTTGGTATATGATCCTCCAAGCATACAACTTCAATGTGGAACATATCCCCGGTGCTGAAAACCAACTGTCTGATGCACTGTCACGTGCACCAGGCGAGAACATCATGCAAGACAAGGAGGAATGAGATACAGTGTTGTCACTCCATCAAACCGGCACCCTGCAATGTATCACTGCATCCATTCACCAAACTACCAACGCCCTGCACACAGAGGACACCCTATACAACACAGTACTATAAGCGTAAGAGGCGTGTGAGGAGACAGCGGAGAAATTTCGCAACTGCCAAAATCAGCTCGTTGAAAACTGGCGGGTAGTGGACGGCCAGTTAGAACAGAGCGTGGTTAACTGCGAAAACCAGTGGCGAGTTTATGTCCCCCAGGCAGCCGTCCCACTTGTGATCGAGCACCACCACGATCACCACCTAGCCGGACACCCCAGTGCCAAACAAACAGGAGCATTCGAAACACCTACACGTGGAGAGGCATGAAGCGCCACATCCGCAAGCACGTCAGAGCTTGCAACCAGTGCAATGTATACAAAAAAAGACGCTCTGATGGCGAAGCCCAGCAGCAGCCACGCCTGCCCACTGAATAGTTTGACAGCGTAATACTGGACTTGATGCGGTAGGCGGGCAGAAAGAAATTCCTCCTGGTGGTCACCGATCTGTTTAGTCGCTGGGTCGAGGTGTACCCACCAACCACAGTCTGTACAACCAACATCGCCAAGACGATCGTAACGACTTTTTCCCATGCTGGGGATTTCCAAAGCGGTGACAGACCAAAGAGGCGCCGACAACCCGGCCAACCAGCAGCAGGGGCCGCCCACTTTAAGCATCATGCAGCCAAACTGCTGTGTCACAACAACTTACGCAGCAGTGCTAACCAGCCAGTCACCTGCGCAGCCTTCCACCACAAGCACCATGCAACCAAATTGCGCCTCAACACACGCAGCAGCGCTAACCAGTCAGTCACCTCTGCCGCCATCACCACCGTCACCTATCACGTCACACCCAGCACCATCAAGCAAGTCACCACCACCACCCTCAAGCGAGCCAACACCTCCATTACCACAGCTGAGCACCCAGCCCGCGGTGGTCCTGTGTGAGCCAGCAGAGGACCAGCAGCAGCAGCCGCCTGTGTCGGCATGACATGCCAGCACCTCCTCAGCCTAGACCTACCGGGAAGCTTTCCACTGCCTGCACGCATCAGCTGATCGTCTGGGGTTGCCGCAGCACCAAACCACGCCAGAGTCGGCATGCCACCCCCAGCAAAGACGCCGCCTGCCAGCACGCTACCGGAAGGTTGTGTACACTGAACCATAGAACCACAGCGGCAGGCCGCAGTGGACACACTGTGTGCCTGTCAGGTACAGAGATGAGCCACACCAGTCATCAGTCATCCAAGGTAAGCGCCAACCATCACAAATCCAGACCACTCCCGGGAGGCCATGCCGACGGGACTGCCACTTACCTCCTCAATGGCACCCCTACTGACGAGGGGGACAACCGCGAAAATGGGTCTTCGAGGGTGGACCACTTGACGTGACCCGCCTAGTGCCAGGTTCTAGACCCATTGTCGTCTCCTCTATGATTTCACCACAGATACCAAAGTACCTTCCCAGTTGTTTGTAGAGGCCACTGGCCAAGGAATGAACGAAACAAGAATAAGGAACTGACATTTTAATTAGTGCAATTTTAGTACCAATGGCCATTGGTAGTTTGACGATCCCCTTCTTAACAAGGGAGTAACTAACCCCAAACCAAACCACACGGTCGCACGTTTTTATAACTACTGAGCGTGCGAGTGACCTTAAAACTCATGCAAGAATTTTCTCAACTCAGTAAAAAGTGTTGTGTGCGCGAATCTAGCACATAAAAATATTAATGAATATTATATAGCCACACGTGTGTTGACTTAGCTTAAGTGCGTGGACAGTGCCAACATAACAGAACCACCCGGTTCTCATGGCAGACAATAACACGCCAAACTATATTTTAGGAGGGTGTATGTTAATTCTAGCACCTATTAGTATTGTTGCAGTGTGTATGTATATTCACCAATATTAATCTAAGTCAATCATGTAAGCTCAGCCAAAACTCTGGCAACCCCACAACACGACTAAAGTCAAACAAAATAATCAAAATATTACAGAGCCATCGTCCTACATTACACAGTGTGAGGGAAGACAATTTTCATATTAACTCTCAGTGCATTGTGTTTTCAATAGTAAAAAAATCAGGGTTGGAAATCTGCACGTAGAAAACCTAGAAAACTATGTATATAATGTAGAATATGTAGAAAACTTTAAAAAACCAATTGCTATGTTTTGGTACCAACTTATTCATAGTAAATACTTGCTAAGTGAATGAACAATGCTTCATTGTCTTTTAAGGGAGATTTTATACACTTCTCCACTAGGCATAGAAAATTTTTGGGGTAGTAAATGTTCAATAATTAAAGCAAATAGGGTATGTTATTGTAACATTTATCTCATTCAACACACTAAACTTTAGCTAAACAAGAACACTCAACACAAGATTTTAAAGTATGATGCGTCAGAACAATGTACATTTTTAATTAAACAAGGGCTAAGTAGTTTTTTCAAAGCACTAACAGCTTGTACAAACTGAAATTCCTTTTTCTTGACTCATGGAAATCCAATTGTTGAAGTAATTGAAATATAAATGAAACATTAAAAGTAATATGAATGCATTGTTGCTATTGTTTGACAAGTTATATTTTATATTATTTAAAGTTTACATTATTGTGGACATTTTTGATCCAATAGTAAGGAAGTTTTCACCACTGAAGGTATAGACTAGTTGGTATCATTGATACCATGATTTGTAACACAAAAGTGTGTGTATACTGATCTGTGCACTTTCATGAAGATTTTACTAGTTTTAATATTAAAATAAGAGGTAAGATTATCTTATGTTTTAATAAATACATAGATAAAGATGTTAACACTTAATTTGAGAATAAGTAATATGTTTGCAGGTTAAAAAATCTTTTAATTGTGAGTGTAGAAGAACTTGTAAATACAATCCCCCAACTGAGAACTATATTTTGAATTATTTTATGTCAAATGTTAGTATCATTAGTTTTGTCATGATGGAATTAACTAGTGATATTCTATGAATAAAGTTTCGAAGAGAAAGTTCACAATATATATGAAGTTTCTAATAGGCAAAATACTAAATAAACAACTTACCAAATGCAAACTGATATAATAATAAAACATTTTGCCAGTGTCCCCACCTGAATTTTACGTTAATATAAAACAAACTACAATGGTACACCCATATCAGAGCCTTTAGATGTTATGCTTATAACACACATTGTTGTATGGCAAAGTATTCATGTTCAAGGTTTTATCATTTTCAAGTGTTTTACTACACATTTTCAGAATCAAGAAATAATATTAATTCACACATGTTGTCCATACAAAATGCAGTAATGAACAAAATGAAACCAAACTTTATGAAATAATTGATATCCTTTGCAAACTAATCCTAATTTAGGGAATACTTTGCCCTGTATCATACTAATCTTTCTGTTGATATCCCCTCCTTTTTAAAATAGCAAACATCAGCAGACCAATGCTAACTTTTTCTTTGAATTTTACCAACTTAATCAATTTTATAACAATTAAAAATGACATAATTGGCATCAAGTTCAGTGTGACAAAAGGTTTTTTTATTTCATTTATTGTAACTTGTGAAAATAATTCATTCATAAGGATATGCGAACATTTGAAATTTTGAATAGTTGCAAACAGCATTTTATACAGTTAAAATTTTAAGAAGTCAGAGTACCATAGTTTTTACAAAGTGTGAATAATTGCATCCATGCAGCTCAGAATTACATTATGTTAAGACTTACTGTTATTTCATGTATTTGTTTTTATTTTATACGAGCATTATAAAATAAATTAGTTTTGTTCATTTCAAAAACAAAAAAAAAAAAAATATGACTGTAACTGACCAACAATACTGTAAACATATAGGTCAATTTGAATGCAACACTATCTTAATTTACATCACTACGTGCAACATGGGCCATAAGGAGGCAATGAAGCAAAGATATGTGTGCTAAATGAGGATCAGTTCCCTACATTATTATTAACACAAAAGTTACTTTATTTTTTCAATTATTATTTTTTTTAATACTTGTAGATTATGCCATTGTAGCAAATTGTTATTCACTAATAAGTTGGGCTCTTATAACTTACTACTGTATTTCAAAATAAAAATAGATATTTAGATCTCTGCTACAAAATTTCGCCTTTTTTTTTGTCAAGAGTGACACAAGAGAATGATTTTGTTTTTGGTATGCCAAAATAAGTGTTTACTTATTAGAACTATTCGAATTTGAAACTATTGTCATTGTTTTCAAAATTGTAATATTCAACTTTAAAATATTCAAATGAGGAAAAACTTCCACTATTCGCACACCCCTAGTAATTAAATTAACAGAATTTCACTTTTATTAGTAAAATTTGTGTTTCAGTTACCATGGCAAACCACCTTGGAGGAAGACCAAGGCATGATATGTGGGGGGAAGGATTCATAATGGATAAAGATAAAAAAAACTGGAAAATCACAAGCTTTGTGCTCAACTTGCTTGAAACATTTAAAAAACACAGCCGTTGCTCGTCTACAGTCGCACAGGAAAGTATGCAAGTACAAACGTAACAATATTGCTGAAGAATCTGTACAAACCACTGGAGCTCCAAGTAGCTTCACAGTAAAAAAGCAGAAGTGCACAGTGAATGTAAATAGTTCCAGTTACTTTTCACCGATTCTGAAGGTGACGGCCACCATGAAGCGCAAACACAAAACAGAAACACTGAAGGAAGCTGTTATGATTCAGATAATTGTTTTGGTGCTACTGAGAACTCCAGCACCAAATGTGATAAATCTATAGAAAAAACAAACTCAGCAAGCCTACCATCAGAATCTTTGCAGCAAAACAAAAAATGATGTGCCAACAAAGAAAAATTATCCAAAACTTAATTCTTTTGTAGACTATATAAGTAGCAGTGAAGAAAATATTGTAAATTCAGCTTTGGCAAATTTTTTTTTTATGGTTGCAATATACCATTCTCTCTCTGTAGTTCAGGACTGGTAAATCAGTCACTTAAGTCACTTTTTTCAGCTGTTGCAGTACAATTATTGTTAAGCTGACTTGTAATAATTTCCGGCGTCGGAATGTGGCGAACCCATCGCCCAACACATTGTATTTAATGTGTTGCAGCCAGCCACTAACTGTCTAACTTTTACTAATGTTTCTTTGTTCCTATTCTTACTTACTATATTGTTTCTTAGAATGTGTAGGGTACCTTGCAAAATAAAGGGAATTGTGTGTTTTGAGCATATATGATGTATAATATTGGTGCATATTTGTCTGAACAATATGGAACACGTCTAGTGTGAATGTGTTACTAATCCTTTTTTATAGAAATGATTTTGAGTGTTTTAAAAGATTTAGTTTCTGTATGTTTCAGATATAATTTTGACATAAGAAATAACTGAGAAACTATAAAACATGGGGAAGTGTTTAATTGTGGTGCATAGTACACCCAGTACAAGTATAGGTGTCACTAACTTGGGTTTATGTTCTACCAAAGACTGTGCAACAACAGCAGAGCTGATATGGACAATGAAGGCAATTGCTAGTAATTATTCATTCTCTTCTTGTGATCGCATTCCTGCTGTCTTTAACGCTATGTTTCCTGGTGCTGTGCCCAAGAAATTTTCATTGAGCCGCACAAAGGTGCACTACATCATCACTGATGCACTAGGGCCATATTTTAGGGATTTTGTCATTAAAGATGTGGAAGGTTCATTGTATACCATGTACTATGATGAAATGACAAATAGTGGTGGAAAGTAGGAGCTCCAAGTTACTGTTCGATATTGGTCATATACTCAGCAGCAAATTGTTTCACAACATTTGGAAACATTTTTCATCGGAAGAGCCACAGCAGAAGATATACGTGACAAGTTGATGCTTGCTATTAATGGGGTTAAGTCTTTCTCTTCTGAATTTGCTTATGTTGGGAAGTGATGGACCAAATTTAAACAAAAAAGTGTCACGTTTCATAAATGAAGAAATTAAGTGCTACAACTGCAATTTGTTCCATTCAAAATGCTAATTGTGCAGCTGGTCCCAGTGGAAATGCTGGTGCAAATACAAGTTTTGTTTCTATTGCAAGTGCTGGATCTGCAGTTAGTTCTGATAACGGCATGAGTTCTGTTGGAATCTTGGGCAGTTCCAGATCTGCCACTGAAATTGGAGCCAGTGCCAGATCTCCTACTGGTTCCAGTAGCACCAACGGATCGGTCGATGGTTGTAGTGGTAGAGTTGCTCCTAACCAAAACCAGCATCGTATTAACCCCCCGCCGCAAAACTTTGCCAAAAAGAAGAAAGATGATTTGGTGCCTATATTCACTCACTTGAATGTGACTCTCAAAGTGATCCGCATATGTACCATTTTGTGGGATATGTGTCCGCCTTATTAAAAAAACATGCCAGATGATTTACGGCTCGAATATGAGGAACGTGTCCTCGCAGTCATAAAATCTTACATTCCTTAGGTTTCTTTTGTAAGAGTTAAGTTTGTTGAGTAACAAATAGTAACATATTTATTCTATCTGCATCACTATACAGGGTGTCATGTAATTCGCGGATACGGACACTATAGCGGTGTTGTATGGTGAAAACGAAGCACAAAGTACACTTGGGTAAAAACTCGGTAGGAGTTCGGATTTCGAGAAAAACGGGCAAACAAAAACGGCTGCCACACACATGTAATGTCACAGGACGCAATAGCATCGTTCAGCAGATGAAACCACCTATCATGTTTACAATGTGACGTATGATGTTATTACGATTGTAAT
>PNEQ01098354.1:0-14043 GCA_003012365.1 Medauroidea extradentata
ATAACGTCATCGAGTCGAGTTGGCAGTTAGGCAGACGTTTCCTCGGCCCAGTCTATCTCTGAGTCCGGAAATGCGTGGTTTCATACAGACTGCGCCGCGAGTGTCCACTTTAACCGTTGTCATATCGTCGTACCAGGTCTAAGCAGAACTGCACAAACGTGAAAGGTAAGTATTCATTTAATATAACAAGCCCTCCACATATCTCTGCTCAATAACAGACATTGTTATAATTTCGATGTAGAATAAAACCAATATGCGTAAAAATAACAAACGTGACGGGAGACAAATGAGATGCAGGTCGACCATTGCATCTCATCAGCTAAAATTTTGTGTGGCCGATTGCCATGTGTGTTCTCCCTAAATGTATCATTTGCCAAGGTTTTTTCTTGAATAACCCTAAGTTTTTTGACAAATACCTGGTACAGTTTTAACAATACCGTACAACATACATTTAATTTACAGCAATTAATTTCTAGGAAACACTCCCAGGAATTATTCCGGGACTTCTTGGGATTAAGTGAGACTTTGGGTTTATGTGGAGTTGGATTCTTTGTCATGCAACGGCTAATGGCGTATTCCAATCACTGCACCCGAGGGGTGCCGCGTGTTCCAATTACTGCAACTCCCATTGGGAATATTCGGATTATCGTATTCCAGTTGAGAGTTGCACTCGCTGGGTGCGCACCGGGAGCAGTTGTCGCCGCGCCGTCAGTCTCTCGAGACAGTGCGGCAAATGAGTGCAATTATGGCGGCGACCTGTGACTGTGTAAACAAAAGAAAATGTTTTCTGTGGGGGAAATTACACAATCATATGACTGTTCGGAACTTAAAAAATGCAAAGAAGTTTATGTGATGCAAACATACAGTGATTAATTTTAATATCTGTGTTCGTTATTAAAACTATAGTAAGGTTAGTAGGATCGAGTCGTCCGCGTATCTATTTACCAATTGATCAAGAAGAAAAATTGTAGTAAAGTAACCTCTCAAATTTTGTAGGGTTAAATTTTGGCCGTTATGGAGTACATATAGTTAAAGAATTTCGTGTTTCAAGTAATTTGTTGCCACTGATGTTTTGCACTGTAAATGTGAGCATAAACAATACGCACTCGTTGCGGGCAATCACGTGACTATTGCATATTTTCAGTTTTCGGGGCGCCCCCGGAGCAGTCAAATGGAATACGCCATAAGAACTGAATCTTGCAGGGGTTTATCCTCATAACTATAAAATTTGTCAAAGAGTTCTCTTTGCTTACCAACTGTGATCTTCAGGAAGCAATTTTGTTGACAGCACTTATTAACAGCTCAGATTAATTTTGCTTCAATCGTATTACCGCTCTTTAGCTCTCTTACTTTCTTCCTTCTTACTATTTATGTTGGAGTAGTACTTCCATTTCGTGCACTTTCTCGTGTCCATTATTGATGCACTCTTGGCCGCCTGTGATTTCACTGAAAACTATGCATAGGCTACTTCCAAACCAAAACAATCTATCCTATTGACATTAGTATGCACAGATGCTTCACTACAAACAAAGTGCTCTCCTGATCTCTGGTGTTGAAGTACAGGTACGAAATTTGGAAGAAATGTACTAAAGAATATGGAGGTTAATCTAAAATGATTTCCGGAAGAAGGGCACGTAACTTTATGTGCTCCTCTTCCGGAAATCTTCGATTATTTGGTTTAAGTGTTTCAATTAATTCGGTACTCAACAATCCAGACAAAGTTTGCACTGTGTATGGTTTTAAAAATGTCGAACATTGGATCGAGTCAACGTTCGTAACCTGTATGTGCGCGGATTATTTGCTTAGAAGCTTGGAAATTGTCCGCTCTTTTAATGAAACTAACGAAACTATAAGCTACAACAAAAACATTAACATGCGAATTGGCCTCGGCATCTAATTAAACAAACATTGTATTCGATTTATTAGCATGAACTGTTGATAAATTAAACAGGTGGTAGTGTTTCGTACATTAAGGGTTGCAGTCATGCTACGTGTTTAACTTATGTTTAGGTCGATTTACGATGCAACATGTGCACGTTGACCGTAAGGGTTGGTTCACAGTTTAAAAATAAAAGAATAGTAGAAATTGTGCACGACCAGTAACCTTGTGCAAAATTTATTCACAATTGCATTCTTACTGTAATATTTTTAGCCAATGAAATTTTTTCAACGAATCTGAAATTTTCGGTGCTAAATAGAACACGACCGAAGGCCATTGAACCATATTTGTAGTGGATACGTATTTGTTAATAATATAAAATAACAAAGTCCCAATAAACTGCAAGGTTAAACAAATACATACATATGTTTTATTTTTAAAAGTTCTTATTTTGCTTTGTTATACTGTCATGTATTTTTTTAGGTTAAACCAACATGGCGGACTTTTTTTTGTGCACACGACCACTTTTTAGCCTACTTTCCGAAGGAAAAAATATGCTTATGAGATCACCTTTCTGTGTGTGTGTCAGTGTGTCTGTGTGTGTGTGTCAGAGTGTCTGTGTGTGTAGTGTTGTGACTCCTGTTAACGCTTTTGAACCAGTAGACCGAATTTCATCCAATTTTGTACACATATAGTACTAAGCACCTGACTTGGCATTTATAAACTTCGTTTATGCTCTTATCATGTTTTCAAAATGGCGGTCATTTTAACGTTTTTATGTCAAGCTAGATATTTAAGGAACAATATTTCAGAATTTCATGAAACTTGGTACACGCATACTACATACAAAGCTAACTTGACTTTTGTGTTTTTCATTTATTCTGTGTTTATATTTTCGAAATGGTGGCCATTTTCATATTTTACCATGGTATAACATATATTAAGAAATATTTTTCAGAATTTCACCAAACTTAGCGCACATTTACCATGTACACAGCTGACTTGACTTAAGTGAATTTCGTTTATTCTCTATTCATATTTTCAAAATGGTGGCTATTTATATATTTTTAGCATAGTATTACACATCTAAAGTAATATTTTTCAGAATCTCACCAAACTTGGTACACATATTCTACATACAAAACTGACTTGTATTTCTTTGATTCTGTGTTCATATTTTTAAAACTGTGGCCACCTTTATATCTTGACATAGAATTAAATAATGGTGCTATTTTAATTTTTTGCACAGTGTTATATATGTGTTAGGAAATTTTTTTATGGATTTCATCAAACTTGGAACACAACTGCATAGCCTACAAAGCTGATTTGACTTTTCTTAATTTCGTTATCTTCTGTTTATATTTTTAAATAGCGACCATGGAATATTTTTTAATAGTATGGCATTTTAGGGAAATATTTTTTCGAAAGAATTTTGTGTATTTCGTTCATCCTTCGGTAATATTTTGAAATCTGCTGCCACTTTTTATCTTTATGATTGAATGACCTCTCAGAAAATTTATTCTTCATTTTAGTCAAACTGAGTAGGTTATATTAGTAAGATGACTTACGTTTTGTATATTTCGTTTATCACGTGACTTAATTAATATTATTATATATTCCTAGATGTATGTAAACAATTTTAACCTTCAGGATTAATTTGCACCCACTTTGAGGAAAGTAAGCTTATCAGTTATGCTGGTAACTTCTTGCTGCAGTTGTGAACCGTAGGGTAAAAAAAAAAAAAAAACATAAAGGTTAGTTCTTGTGCGAACGACCTATGTCCTATGCTTACTGTTATGTTATCAACTGTTAATCCACCTTAACCGTAATAATGTGCACAAATATAAGGACCAAGGATGAAGACCTATGATAAACTCTATATTGTAGCCCTGTTTACACACCTCCTAATTAATATTTCCTCAATTTTTTAATTATTCGGCCATATTGTTCATAGCCACATCAAGCGTTTGTTTTATTACAATTCCCTGCGACATGCTTCATCTGGACCCTTATAGCACCTTTGGGCCGCATGCCTTGTATGTAGGTTATTCTATGTTCAAAAATGGCTGCGGTTGTAAGCTGTTCTTTTTTTGTGGAGGGGGGGGGAGGGGTTCAGGTGTTAGTGGGCCACTATATTGTTATGTTTCTATTTGCTTTTAGTTATGTGGTGTCGTGGTTTGATTAAAGGTATTGTAAATTTTCTATATTTTCCTAATATCCTGTGTTATTTTCATTTTCCTCCTGTCGCCATAGTGAAATATCTGACTATATGTTTTGCCGAATTGCCTTGAAAATGTTTTTGAGCAAATTATTTCCTCTGGCATTCTTCATAAATTCGTGTTGTATGTCAACTAAGGCAATAAAGGAATCAAATGTGCATATGACCTTACCTGAAAATTAAGCAACTTAATCCTGTGCTACTTACAAACTGCACAAGCGAATAATTTCATAACAGCACGATAACTGCTTTGTTATTATTATATTTATACTTAAATGTTCAAGTATTCTGTCCTTTAAATATGTTGTAGTTCACCTACCTCAGTTAGAGGTTAATTTGTATCCTACAAATAAACGTAGTTTTAGTACCTAATTAAGAGGAGTCTTCGCCGGTGTCGATTTTCCATCTTTGACGCGTGGTAACAGCACAGCGATAACAGCCAGTGTCCCACGCTTGACGAGAAGCATATCGCCTCTATTAGCAGCGCGCTAATCTGGCGTGCAAGGTTATCGTTGTAGTCTCTTTCCTACGGGACTTCAAGTGGTAACCACAACATATTATTTTTTAGTAGTACGAAGTAAAGACCAGCACGTGCTTATCGCTTTGCACTTTACGAATTCAGATAGTATTTTCGGAGTTACAGCAGTCTAAAAAAACAGTTTTAAAAAATTTTGAGAGGCCCGAAAAACATGTTTCTAACAAGCTTGCTGAATTTTTGAAAACATAGAAGCATAGTTTCAGGTGTGTGTTCTTTTCGTAGATAAACATAATATGAATAAGTTAAGTGGTTTTGTGTAAAAAGACTACGCATGACATGCTGCAACACCATCCACGCACCAGTCGAGGACTCCTCATGGTAAACATATTAGAATGTAGGTTGGCAATATATACTGTTAAAACTATATAGCCATAGCTCGTCATTTCTTCACAGTAGTGCACAAATAAGTACAATCACTCTTTGGACGTGTAAATTAGGCCTAAGCTAACGACATGATTAAGTTATACTCATTGTATCATAAAACTGAAATGTTTGTTAGATCACCTATTTTATTCAACAAATTATTACTTTTCAAGAAAATTACTATCCAATATATGTTTAGCGTAAGGTGGTTAAAAAATTCGGCATAAAGTTTCCCAAATTTCCAGGTAACTTATGAGGAATACATTTAATAAGCCAATTAAAATAATTTTACACCACATTAAATTAAAATACTTAAATACACTTTACTCTTAACTTTACGAACAATAGGAAGTTGTCTAGGAGCGAGCAACCAGTCTACATCAACTTCAAGATAGTATGTTGTTAATTTTAACAAGTGTATAAAAATGTAAATTATTGCTCGGCGCCAGAAATCCGTACATGTCGGTTGGGAGGAATTGTTTACATATTTTCTACTGTGTTCCTATTAGATGAAACCTTTACACTTACAGAATATAAAATAATATGACCATTTCACACTCCGCTACACGTCAGCGGCATAGTTCTACACGACATGTAGCCAACATGTGACTATAAGCTGTGCTGTAAGAAAACCTACTTTCTTACACACACACTTACGTTTGATGTGTACATGTTTTCATCGTAAACCGACCTTCTGCACTTTTCCCGTATGAAAAATATTTTCCTTTCAATAAAATGTTGATGAACAGCATACATTAATTAGAAAGGTCAAATATTAATGAGTCAGTTTAATGTTAATGTGTACTGTGAAATAAGAAACAATGCAGGGCATTATGAGAGCAACTTTCTTTATGCAGGCGCAGAGCGGTTGGTGCGACACTTGGCCAAGCACGGAGTCCCGATGGCCGTGGCCACAAGCAACAGCGCCGAGTGTTTGGGCTACAAGACGACCAATCACAAGGACTTGATGAGTCTGTTCCACCACGTAGTGACGGGGTCATCGGACCCAGAAGTGAAGGAGGGCAAGCCACGGCCAGACGTCTTCCTTGTGTGTGCTTCTCGCTTCCCAGAGAAGCCACCACCTGAGAAGGTCAATTGCTCTTACCAAACATTTAACACCATATATATATATATATATATATATATATATATATATATATATATATATATATATGTATGTATGTGTGTGTGTGTGTGTGTGTGTGTTAAAGTCAAAGTGGTGTAAGTCACATTATCCTTCAGTTGAGATATTAAGACATGTAGCAGAGTTGTTACAGAAAATTCCACATCACTACAAACTCAAATGTTGTAAATGAAATGTGATAAAAAGAGATTATTTTAACTGTTTATCTAGTAGCAAATACAATATTTTTTTCAGTTAGCCAACGTCCGCTAGTATTATCGTCTACTTTTGCTCGATTGCTTGTTAATCAGGCCATGTCAGTAAGTATTGTTGCATGCCATGTACCTGGAGGCAGGTGGTCGGCAACTGTTTCGTAACACTTTGTGGACTGGTCATTGACTCACACGCCGAGAGGCTAGTGATGGAATACATACCGAAGCTACGTCATAGATACCTGTCCAACTGCGTCTTAACCCTACGAGGGTGGCCTACGTGACTCAAGTCATGTTCGAAACATGTTGTAGTATCTATTTTTAGACCCCTGAAATGCGGGGAGTCCCCAACTGTTTTGGCGAGTATATAAGCGCCGAATCGACAACTTTGGAGACAGTTCGCTATTGGCCGTGCTAGAGGAAGGTGCTATGCTTGTGGAGAGAGACTGGTGAAGACATCTTGGTGACGTCAAAGTCTACTGTGAGGCGGCAGGCGGCTACCTTCGGAGCAGTGTTGGGCGAAACAAGAAAACTGCTGCGGTGGGCTGACGGGCGAAGAGGAGGTGCGCGACTAAGTCGAACCGAAGACCTCAAGAGTGAAGACAGTAGTGCATTCGGGATGCTGCGCAGCACACGGCGATTCATCACCACTGTGGACTATTAAAGTTGTACACTGTCACTATTTGAGAGACTGTTGATTGGATATATGACTGAACTTTTATTATGATTTGTAGTCTTTAATTGATTAATGGTAAATATTCTTGTGCTTTAATTGTCAAAGTTAATTAACGTTCTGTGGCACAGTAGTAATTGTGTGCGTAATTAATTGTGTTGTTAGAGTTATAGTTGATTACTGTTTCGTGTATTTCGTAGCTTTGTGAGCTATTAAATCCAGTTCTTGATTTAACTCTTTTATTTATAATTATAAGACCTCTATCCCAAAAGAACTCATTTGAATTGCCCACATTAAAGATTTTGTCTTAAAATTGTAACACTGGTGTCAGAATTAGGATAGAGGCATAAATTAATTTCATAATTAATTCTGTTAGTTAAATCGTTGCACAAAACTGCTTTTTAATTAAATTGAGCCACTTTATAAACTTAATGTTTAGATTTCAATTGTAAAGGTGAATGATTACAAGAAGCATGTCTGTGGAAATAGAAGCACTAAAAGCCCACACTGAGGGATTGAGTGGCCAATTAAGACCAAATAAATTCAGTAAGAGCAAATGTTTACAATGTAAGTGAAAATTTTTGTTAAGAAAAATTGATAGTGTAAATGAAAATGTTGATAAGAAAATGTATAGTGTAAATGAAAATGTCGGTAAGAAAATTGATAGTGTAAATGAAAATGTTGATAAGAAAATTGAGATTGTTAGTAATCTTGTTGATAGAGAAAACAAAAATGTAAATAAGCAAGTAGATAGTGTATAAGAAATGGTGTACCAGGAAATAGATGTAAACAAGAAGGTAGGCAGCATAAAGGAAGAAATAGGCAGTGTAAAGACAGAGATGGAGTATGTGAAAAATAGCATGCAGCAACAAATGGATGAGTTGAGGAAGGAGTGTCAAGAACTTCTCCGTAAAGTGGCCATCTTGCTACCGGAAAGACATGGTCAGTGCGGAATCAATACCTGAAGACGGCGAAGAGAAGACAACGAAGTCTGAACCAGGCTGTAGTGTGATTCACGACCAGGCAGAAAATGGGCTGCAACATGTTGGTGTGTCTAGTGTGGCTGCATAGAACATTGGAAAGGGGATTTCTGTCAAGCCTGCTCCTTTCGATGGCAAGACTCGGTTGCGAGAGTACCAAAATCAGTTCGAGATTGTGGCAACTTTAAATGGCTGGTCTGACTAGCAACGTGCCTACTACCTTGCAGCTGTGCTGAGGGGACCTGCCCTCAGTATACTCCAGTCGCTTCCAGAACAACAACGGCTGGAATACTCGACATTAGTTACTGCCCTGCAGCTGCGCTTCGGAGACAAGTACTTACGATAGGCCCACCATGCGCAACTAAGTAGCCGCACCCAGAGACCAGGGGAGCCACTGCAAGAATTGTGGCAGGACATTGTGCGACTCATCCATTTGTCGCTCGAGGGGTGTCCAGAACAGGTACGAGATATCATAGCAGTCGGCTTCTTCGTCGACACCATTGCCGATGTAGAGGTGCATCAAGCAGTGTGTCTTGCCTCCCCAAGGACTATGCAGGATGCCCTGGCCAGAGCACTGGAGGTACAATTTGCAAGATGGCCATCAACTCTGCGTGTTGTATGGGCAGTCGCACTGTCGGGCGACGAGAGAGACAACAGCCTAGAGAACATCCTGAAGAGAATGGAAACCACAATGAATGCAATTAAGAATAAATTCACTCCGGTTACACCCCGCCCTCGATAACAGGGGCGACAAAGCTGTTGGGAATGTGGAGAGCCTGGATACCTGAGAGCCCAGTGTCCACGATGGCTACCGAAAAACAGAAACCAAGAGCAGGATGAAGCTGCCCGATCTGGCCGGCCGTCGGGAAACATGTAAGCACCGGTCTTAAGGGGCGAAGGTCGGTGGCTGCGGGAGTTAAGGCCCCAGTATTTCTTCAAGTACGCTCAGTGAAGCAAGATTTTAATGCAATCCTAGTGGAGGGCAGTCTGGATAATGTTTCCTGCCGCATGATTGTGGACACTGGTGCAACCATTACTGTTGTCAGACCGGACATCTTGGGGCCTTGTCCCCAACAGTAACGGGTCCATAATAACAGACAAAGCTTTCTGACGACAGTGACAGGTGAGACCACACCAGTGAAGGGGAAGAAAAAGGTACAGTTGAAATTGGGTGACCTCTGCCTTGAGCACGAAGTGTACACAGCCGACATCGAAGATGAATGCTTATTGGGCCTGGATGTGTCGCGCAGGTTAGAGTGCTGTATAGATACTCGGTTGGGAGTACTAAGGACTGGTAACCAAGAACTGTTAATAATGCCACGAAGCGAACTATCCTCGCCAACCATCTGCCAAGTGGTCTGTTTTGAGACAACTCTTTTGCCAGCATCCAGAGAGATTGTCATCCCCGCACTGTGTCGAGGCAATTTTGTGCGGTGTGTAGCTCTGGTCGAGCATATGAGAAGAGAAAGCAGCTTACCTGATGAGGTGGTGGTAGCAAGAGCATTGGTTTCGTCAGAATCTGGAAATTTACCTGTTCGAATGGTAAATTTGTCGAACAGGCCAATCCAGTTTGAGGAGGGGGCCATATTCGGTGTGTGCAAACAAATCTCCCAAATAACTACAACCGACACAGAAGCCATAAAGTCAGGCGACCTTAATGGGACTATTCCAGAACCACTCAAGGAACTACTGACTAGAACTGGAGAAAACCTGAACTGGAGACAAGAAAAGGCTGTGGCAGAACTTCTGATCAAAAACAAGAAAACTTTTTAATGTGGGCCACTTGATCTTGGCAGAACATCCACTGCTCAACACCACATTGATACAGGAGAAGCTAGGCCAATCAAGCAACCCCCAAGACGACTCCCTCTGGCTACACAAGAGACTTTGGATGACATCTTGAAATAAATGAAGGACTTGGATGTGATCGAGCCGTCGGTCAGCCCTTGGTCATCACCTGTTGTGCTAGTTAAGAAGAAAGATGGGTCCACAATATTTTGTGTGGATTACCTCCGGCTGAATGATGTGACCAAAAAGGACTGCTACCCTCTCCCCCTGCTTAATGACACACTGTACAGCTTGACAGGGTCACATTGGTTCTCTACACTCGACATGAAGAGTGGCTACAAGTTTTGGAGGTGGCGCAAGAGGACAGGGAGAAGAAAGCCTTCTCTGTGCAAGGGAAAGGAACTTGGTAGTTTAAAGTCATGCCGTTTGGGCTATGCAATGCCCCTGCTACATTCGAACGACTAATGGAAAAGATCCTACCTCTAGATATTCGCCAAGTTTATTTGGATGACATCGTGGTCACAGGTAAAACATTTGAAGAACACCTTGCCAGATTATATTCCGTGTTCCAGAAAGTGGCTGCGGCAAATCTGAAGCTAGTTCTCAAGAAGTGCCACCTGTTCCAAAAGAAAGTTAGTTTTCTAGGGCATGTGGTATCAGCTGATGGATTCCAGACTGACCCAGAAAAAACAAGGACAATAAAAGACTGGCCACAACCGACAGACAGGACACATGTGAGAAGCTTTCTTGGACTTGCACATTTTATCGGCAGTTTGTACATGGATTTCCTATAGTTGCGAAGCCAATACATGAGCTTACTGAAGCCAAAAGAAAATTTCTGTGGACCACTAAATGTGATACCTCTTTCAGAAAACTAAAAGAAGTGTTAATGACATCTCCACTCCAGTTTTGGGCTTCCCCGATAGTAAAGGCGAGTTTATTTTGAACACAGACGCGAGTGATGTAGGCATCGGTGCTGTGTTATCACAGGTTCAAGATGGAGTAGAGAAGCCGCTAGAATAATTCAGCAAAGTGCTGCAGAAACCAGAGAGAAATTATTGTCTCACTCGCAGGGAGCTATTAACAATGGTGAAGTCCATATCACATTTCCACCACTACTTATATGGCAGAAATACTTTACTTTGCGAACAGATCATGCTGCTCTATGCTGGTTACTGAACTTTAAGAATCCCTAAGAACAAATAGCACGATTGATACAACACCTTCAAGAATACAACTTTGATATACAACACCATGCTGGTTGTTCCCATAATAATGCAGATGCATTATCCCGCACACCTTGTGACCCCAACCATCGTCAATGTGAACGGCAAGAGGAGAAGAGCGGAGGAGTGCGCTATGTTGGAACAACAAGTCTTCAGGCATCAATGGCCGATGGGAGATTTCTCCTGGATTGACGACAAGATAGGAGAAGAACAAGAAAATGACCCGGAATCGTGCCCAATACTGGATTGGAAAGAGCAGGATCACCAGTCAGAATGGCAGGAACTATCTGAAAAGAGTGCTACAACTAAGGATTGTTGGGCACAGTGAAATTCACTTGTTCTGAAGAGAGTGCAGATGGCAGACATGAACACCTACAGTTTGTCCTCCCAGAGAACAAGATCCCACAGGTACTGAAGGAGCTCCATAATTCAGTGTCAGGCGGTCATTTCGGCATTAATTAGACACTCAACAAGGTTCGAGAGAAGTTTTACTGGCTTCATTGCCGTGAAGATGTCGACAGATGGGGCCGAATGTGTGACGACTGTACCGCAAGGAAAGGTCCGAGGGTCAGAGGCCGAGGTCGGCTCCAGAAGTACAATGTCAGTGTCCCATTCAAAAGAATGGCAGTCGATATCTTGGGTCCCTTGCAAATAACCAAGAAAAACAATCGGTACTTGTTAGTGGTGCAAGATTATTTCACCAAATGGCCTGAGGTTATTCCCATACAGAATCAAGAGGCCAGCAGGGTGGCTGATGCATTGGTTGAACATGACATTGTGTTCTCAAGGTTTGGGGTGCCGCTGGAGCTTCACTCGGATCAAGGATGGAATTTTGAAGCGGTCTTTTTCCAATAAGTGATGAAGATAATGGATATAAGGAAGAACCGAACCACTCCGCTACATCCTCAGTCTGATGGAATTGTCGAACGCCTAAATCACACCCTGGAGCAATACCTATCCAACTTTGTTTCTGATAATCAAAAGGATTGGGACGTTAAAGTACCACTGTTTCTGCTAGTGTACCGCTCTGCTGTTCATGAAGCAATTAATGTAACACCATCAAGGATGCTGTTTGGAAGAGAGCTCCGTTTCCCGAGCAACCTGATGTTCGGACGACAGGTGGAGGAAGACCAGATTGCATCCCCAGTATATGCGCGTGAATTATGTCGCAAGTTGGTTCACACTCACAACTTTGCCTGGCGACACCTTAGGATCAACACCGACAGGATGGAAGACTCGCTACGATAGGAATGCACCAGATGAAACATTCCAAGAAGAACAACTGGTGTGGTTGTACAACCCTCAGAGAAAGAAGGGGTATTGTCCCAAGCTGCAGAAGAATTGGGAAGGCCCTTATGAAATAGTGAAGAAGATAAATGATGTGGTGTTTCGGATTGTTCGTCGAGGCTCTCGGGCGAGAGGACCTAAAGTTGTACACATCGACAGATTGGCCCTCTACGATGGACCTGAGGCTGCTGTATCTCTTCGGGACGAACAGACTTAAGGGAAAGGCAATGTCGCATGCCATGTACCTGGAGGCTGGTGGTCGGCAGCTGTTTCGTAACACTGACTCTCAGGCCGAGAGGCTACGTGATGGAAGTCACGCCGAAGCTACATCATAGATACCTGTCCCAACTGCGTCTTAACCCTACGAGGGCGGCCTAAGTGACTCAAGTCATGTCCGAAACATGTTGTAATATATTTATTTTTAGACCCCTGAAATACGGGGAGTCCCCAACTGTTTTGACTAGTATATAAGCACCGAATAGACGACTTTGGATACAATTCGCTATTGGTTGTGCTAGAGAAAGGTGCTATGCTTGTGGAGAGAGAATTGTGAAGACATCTTGGTGACGTCAAAGTCTGCTGTGAGGCGGCAGGCAGCTACCTTCGGAGCAGTGTTGGACGAACCAAGAGGACTGCTGCGGCAGGCTGACGGGCGAAGAGGAGGTGCGTGACAAAGTCGAACCGAAGACCTCAAAAGTGAAGACAGTGGTGCATTCGAGGTGCTGCGCAGCACACTGCTATTCATCACCACTGCAGACTATTAAGGTTGTACACTGTCACTATTTGAGAGACTGTTGATTGGATATATGACTGAATTGTATTGTGATTTGTAGTGTTTAATTAATTGATGGTATACATTGATTTGTGCTTTAATTGTCAAAGTTGATTAATGTGTCTGTGACACAGGAGTAATTGTGTGCATAACTAACTGTGTTGTGAAAGTTATAGTTGATTGCTGTTTTGTTGTTTTAGTAAGCTTTGTGAGCTAGTAAATCAATAACTTAATTCAACTCTTTTATTTATAATTATAAGACCTCTATCCCAAAAGAACTCATGGGAATTGCCCACATTAAAGTTTTTGTCTTAAAATTGTAACAATATGTTTGTAGTTATACTGAAATATTTTTAATATGGGCATCTTAGTTTGAAAAGACTGACATATTTCAGTATACAGTCCACAAGCAGACGTAGCAAACTAACCCACATTCATCTTAGTACAATAATAATAATGCTTGTGGTACACTTGTGGTTAATGTGTGGGTGATTTCATTATGCATCATGTATGCCACATGTGGCTGCGGGTGCATTCCAAATGTTTCCTGCCTGGGCGGCTAATCACAATCAAATTTGCACAAGTGGGCCAGTTGATGTTTGCTATTTAGGTTATTATTGTTTGTATCCCTTTCAAATATGTTCAGGAAAATTGTTAGGCCCTAAAGTAACTTACACCGCTTTGGTTTTAAACAGTAGAAAGATCATGTAAATATGAAAACTGCAACCACAACAGATTATGTGATATAATTGCTTATAACAATGTCACGAAGCCCTTCGTATAAACAACCTAGGGTTATAACAAGCGTAGTTTAAAATTAAAGAAGGTAAGGTGAATCAACATATTTATTGAGATGAACAATTACAAGATAAAGTAACGGGCCTCCAAAATTTACGATCGAACGGGCGGTCGCGGGGGTGCCGGTTAAAGTTGAATGGAAACTTTCAACCAAAAATATTAATATTTAATTAAAGTAGGACCAGA
>PNEQ01098362.1:0-41745 GCA_003012365.1 Medauroidea extradentata
ATTTTTTCATTGTTTATGTATGAGCAGAATCTATTGTTTTATTAATGCCAGGCATATAACTTGTATGTTTGTCTAAATATATTTTAAAGTATTTAGTAATACAATTTAAAACAACACAGAATAAACATTAAAATTTAATTAATAATATGTTAAGAAAACTTTTTCGCCTTTATTTTCACTAAACTACAAGCAAATAACCAATTAAATTTAACATAACTGAATATATACATAGTAACTGCCAAGAAATACTTTTGGCCAGGTTTTACAGCGTTATACTCCTCTGTGCGCCGTCGCGGACACAATTACCGGTATTTAGACGAGCTGCCCGCCGTTCCGGTGCGCTACCTAGCTGCCAGTACCGAGAGCCCTCCCCCCTCCACCTCCTTTTTATTCTTTTTCATACCTCTCTCGCACTCGCTCTCTCTCTCTCTCTCTCTCTCTCTCTCTCCCTCCTATTTTACTACGTTTCTAGAGACCCGAAAACGTTAGCTTCTCCCAATGCCTTAGGCCGGATTTACACATTGGCCGAACACCCGACCTTGGAAGGAATCGACTAACGTGTAACTGGTGCTTGGCTGATCTTGGAACGTCGCCCATGTGCTGGAAGCTGTCTGTTTTTCATCCAACATCAATAGGATTGGCGCTGACTTAGGCTTTGTTCACATATTTGTGCACACATTGATGTTGTGTATTTTCAATGATTGGTAGACTGAGGAGGAAATTAATACATAAAATGGGTCAGTGGCAAATCGAGACAGTTTTCGAGCTTATAGAACTATACCAGGGGAAAAGCTTACCGTGGAACCCTCAACATAAACTACATAATATTGTTCATGCGGCAACAAATACATGGGAAAGTATAGAAAATGATTTTCTTTCACTATTCTGCAAATGCACACACAGCATGAAATTTATTGCAGCCAAATGTCACATTTACTTCGTTCATTGCAAATTGGCGATATGACTGCCAAACATGAATTGACCAGTGTGAAAATAACGACTTAGCGTTCCTTGGCCATTAGCCTTTTTTCCTTCCAAGATTGGCCCAATCTATTGGGCTAATGTGTAAATCCGGCCTTACATGGACATGATGGTTGGCATGATGTATTTGCTTTTTTTTTTCTTTTATGAAATTATGATAAGAAAAATGTGTAATTTGCGATTATAGCGAGAATTCTATTTACCTTGTACTACAGTACAAGCATCGCACTTGAACTTTTGACGTTTACTTAGGCCGCAGGCAGTCCAGCAAATTAAGAATATAAATAAATATGGCTGCACCGACTGCGGCCTAAATATTGGTTAAAAGATCAAATGTTATGTTTATACTGGACTGCGACGTAAATATAATTCACACCATAATAGCAAATGCCTAGAGTAACGATTTTATGGCGAAAAGATCTTTGCAACATTTTGTTTCATGCGTCATGTGCACACCTGCAGCTCTGCTACATCGTCTGTGATTGGATTATTTTACTCGCACTGGCCTTGGCAAATTACAGACGTACGGAGTCACAATAATGTTATTCTGACTAGCACAGTCAAATGAGAAGCGTGTCTGAACAAAGACACGCTGCCAATAACCTTGAAGCAGAGATGACGATGTGCACGATAGACACTGGAACAAAGTGGGGCAAAAATCTATTCGCCACAAATTCATGTCCCTACATGTTACATTTTTCATCTAAGAATTTTAAATAGGGGAAGAATAAAATAATCCAACAATGCTCGTATTGCTAACAGTGTTGCAGCGTGCTAGCAGAACTTTTTTTTTTCAAGAAACTTATAAACGTGTTTCGAATGTGTGCATTTAGAAAAAGAACAAACACTTCAAACAATGTTGGAATGGTGGTTTCTTAACATCGCGTTAATTAGAAAGATCAATTCGGAACCTCTCATAATGGCTAAAAATGGCTTTTCCCATCTACTACATCAAAACAACTAGGTCTACTCGTGGGATATGAACCAACCAACATCGCCCTTGGCGCCGTGCCTCACTCGCACAAATAAATGCCCAGTAGGCGGGCGCCTTAAGTGTGTCGAGCCTTGTTTCTGAGAAAACCAAAATACGGGCACTTCTTCAGGATGAAGACTTATGGCAGCTTTAACATTAAAAGAACACTTCAGACTAAGGTATTTTCACTTTCATTTCCTCTTTCTTCGCTCTCTCTCTCTCTCTACTTCTTTTTTCTTTCCATTCACCTCGCGTCAAAAGAAGTGTAACATCCTTCTTTTGAATGTTAGTCACAATGGCGAACTGTAAGTATTGTGCGGCGAATCCTTTCAAGCTGGCCTCAAATGAGACACATTCGTTCGGCGGGGAAGTTGGGCTGGTGTATGTACATCTATAGCACGCCCTACAGTTTCGCAACAAAAAGCCCAACCGTTCCGTCACTCCTCAGTAAATTACCACGAATTTCACACAAACACGCTCGCAGCATTAACTCGCGCTGCCGAGGCTATTCTGAGGCGCAAGATGCGAAGGCCTCCGGGGCAAAAACTTGAACGGCGACCTACACGACGCAAAATTACAACATGAATAACCTTCTGCCAGGGGCTGCGATCAACATCAGGTCGTACTTTTCATCCACTTGCACCGATTAATAACGGCACTAAAATAACCACTACCCAAACTGAAACAAAAACGTACAATTTGTAGATTAAAATGTTACAAAATATCGCCATACATGTTGCATACCGACTCTTTTATTTATATTCATGTAGCAATTCGCAAACAGAAACATTGTAAAACACTGGGGGAAAATACACTGATTGTGATAACGAACTGGAAACTAGTGAGAGTGAGAGATTTTGGGTCAACGCTTAACATCGAAGTCTTCAGCGCTGGTGAAGGATGACATGAGGCGAGTACGGAGCGGTGACGGAATGAAAGAGCGGGGGAAACTGGAGATCCCAGAGAAAACCCGCCAACCAACGGCATCGTCCGACACGATTCTCACATGCGAAAATCCGGGGACCGACCCCGCCGGGATTCGAACCCGGATCGCCTTGGTGGGAGTCGAGAGGTCTGACCCCTCGGCCATCGCGGTCCCCATCACTAATTAGAACTTAAGACCGACAGCAGTATAGTATTTAGACGACTCGCCTCACAACACGAAAATGTAGGTTTGATCAGCGATGGGTTCGCTCCCAGAGAAACTGCCGTAGGCTAGTTTTCTTTCCCCCTGGATAACCACGTTTCCCATATCCATGAATTTCGTCGCTGCTCCATACATCCCGGCAGCGCTGAAGATCTCGTTGTTAGGGCGGCCACCTGGTGAATGGTGTGTTTGTGTGCGAGGCGAAAATCTACGAGGCACTACGAGCAACGCCGACCAGCACATGTAGGTACTGTGATATCGCCTCTACGACCAAGTCTTATGAAATTGTAGACCTCAATATTTCGAACAAACCGGTACATGTATCTTCAGAAACAACTGCCTGAAGGAGCCGATTTTAGCTAAGATTGAAGGATTTGAAACAATGCTTCCAACGTGCGTTATGTATCAAAAGTCATTTTCACAAATAGTCTGAGGTGTGTTTTCTTTTCGTAGATAAGCATTGTGGACATGCGTTTACTGGTCTACATATTTAAAAAAAAACTAACTCCGAATACGTTACACAGTTCTAGCGCCCTACTTGCGCTTTAAATGCGTTGCAGCGAGTTACGAATTGACGAAACTATTTAAGGACTTGTTCCCGAGTTTTTTTCCAGACTGGTGCCAATAACTCAAATATTTTTTAACCAAAAATTTTGAAAAAATTTGAGTCAATGTGCAATCACACGATGCACAATACTGTGGATGCGTTTTTTTAAATAATGTACCATTCGCCAGCAAAAAAAAAATAATAATTTCCTTCATTTTTGCTTAGTTTCACGACGAAAAACGTGGTACTTTGGGTAATGAAATCTAAAAAACCGTTCAGTATAATTCTACAAAAAAATTCAGCTACAAATTATAACATATAAGTGTCAAAACTGTGCAGCGAAATTTTGATATGAGTATTAGGTAGCAATAAAAAATATTTTCGAAATCACTGCAAAACTCCGTAACAAGGCCTTAACGCACATTATATTTGTATGTCTACGAAAATAACCAACACTTCGAACAATGTCGCTATAAATTTTAAAATTCGGAAATTTTTTATGAACATCATTTTCGGGCCTCTCAAAATTGCCAAAAATGGCTTTTCCACAATGCCGTTTCTGGACAAAATAACAACCGGATTCGAAAAACACAATTATAGAAACAAGCTTTGAACTATGTCGCCCACGAATAAACTACCAAAGCTCTTCAGCCACATTTCAAAGAGATTACAATTTTCTTGTTATACTAGTACAAAATTACTACATGTTGTGTTCAAGACCAAAGTGAACTCTACCGACTTTTAAACGGTAGTCAGCAAAAAATACCCTGTCAATGATTAAAACAGTGTAACCAAAGCACTGATTCTGAATATAAACATTTCAATTATTTTTTTTTTTAGCAAGTGAATAAAATAATTTGCACTGCAAGTAAAATAACTTTTAATGGTAGGCTTGTATGATAATGTTTGGACTAAGGCACTGTTTTGTAACCACACAATACTTTAACAATTATTTTATTTAGATATACAAATGTTAAGGTGCGAAATAATTCGTCATCGCCGGGTGTTACTGCAAAGACGACCAATTATTACGGAAAAGAAAAAATCTCGAGTTAATTGACTGCATTAAAGGATCCACTGACCTATGCGTACTCAATCCCCGTCTGTTCGTTCATTGTGTGTTGTTCTAGTGAGTCCCAACGAGTCAAAAGGTCGGACTAGAGTAAACACAGGGCAGTGTATTCTAACATTAAGGCCTCGCTCTTTAGTTTTGCAATGGTTTCGAAAATATTTTTTCTAACGCAAATTAATGCATATATCAAAAATTCATTCTGGCAGTTTTAACATGCACGTAGGCCTATATATCATCGTTTGTATATGAATTTTTCTGTTGCAATACACAAAACGGATTTTTAGATTTTTGCCCTCGAAATATCACGTATTTTGCTGTCAAAATAAGCCAAAATAAAGCAAAATAAGTTTTTGCTAGCAAACGGTACATTATTTAAAAAAAAACGCTCTGTAAAATTTGTGTATTGTATGACTGTACAAAGTCTCCAATTTTTTCAAAGCATTTGGTTAAATAATATTTGAGTTATTTGCAATTGTTTGAAATAAATTAAACATCATGGCCTTGTAAGGGGTCTACACCAATTTTCATCACCATGTTTTTACTATTTATTTGTACCAGAAATTTATTTCTTATTTTAGACACAAAACGTGACTAAATTTGGCTCTTATGAAAATTTTTTATCTTACATAGTTTTCGCGTAATGGCTTATTAAAGTAAAAATTTGCATGTTTCCGTTTCAAGGACTACACTAAAACCAACTGAAATACCAAACTGAAAAAAAAAAATCGCAGTGAGTAAAGATGCCGCAGGCTACAATATCACGTATATAAAAAGCATACAAATTTTTTCGTATTTAAATAAAAATGTTGAAATAAAAAAAATAAATTGCAATATTTTCTTTTAAATACAAAAATATTTTATTTTGTGGTATAACATAGCTGAACTAGTAGCCTACAACGTACTTATTCACAGTGATTTTTTTTTTTTCAGTTTGGTAAGTGAGTTGGTTTTATTGTCGTCCTTAAAACGGAAACACGCAAATTTTGGGTTTAACGAGACATTAAGCAAAAACTATGAGAGAAAAGAAATTATTATAAGATCAAAATTTAGTCACATTTTGTGTCTAAAACAAGAAAAAACTGGTACAAATATGAAAACAAACACATGGTGATGAAAATTGCGGTACACCGCGCCCTTAAGGTCCCTGAACTCGTGAAATATTAATTTCCCAAACGAATGTTAAAATTAAATTAAATGTACAGAAACATTTAATAATTGATGTGTTATTTTTTTAAAATAATACAAGTCAGTAAATATAAGCCGAGATACGACAAAGTAATAAACAGTAAATTTTAAAGTTATCTACATTTTAAGACGTTTCTACTTAAAACTACGTTTGGAAAACATAATTTAGAAAACTGCAGAAGCATCACAGCGTAGTGTCGGACTTGGGTCGAGTTCAAATGCAGGATGTCGCGCGTCCAAAGCCTTGTTATCGTCAAACATCGGACCAGCCTACAGCTGGACGTCGTGTGTTCCTGCAGCGTGTCCGGGGTTGAGTGAATTAACGAGGACGACACAGTGTTGGCCACGGGATGGCCACATCCGGTCGATAACGGGGACCTGACCTCGCCGACGTTCGGCTCGCGAAACTGCGTCGTTCTGTGTCGCGCGTCACCGGGTCACTAGCTTTTTTTCCCCCGTCTCCCAGTCTGTCTGTTATACACCTGTTGGAACGCGCTCATCTGCGTGAAGAAAGACAGGACCCGGCAAACTCTTGAAAGTCTGAACACACACTAACTCTCTCTCTCTTCCTTCCTCTCCTATCAGTTACTCTAGCCTGCTATCTACCGTGTTCTCTGTGTCCGGCTTGCGTGTAGACAAGAAGTTTACTATAGGTCGTTCGGAATAAAGTGAGCACTACAAATTTAACCTTTGAAAAATATCACTAGCTGTTACCACACATAAATCAACATTAGCTACAGTAGCCTTACTGCTTATATGGTTGGCAGCGAAATTACGGAATATAGTTCCATGTATTTTCTTATTCAAATACAACCATATTGAAACAAAAGCAACCGAAATCGACATAATTGTATTTTATGTTAGTAACAAACTTTTTTCTATCAAACGGTATATATCATACCGACTGTACAATTTATCTTACACGCGTAAACATCAAGAGATGCGTCCAGAGAAGTAAGGCATTTCCCGTCGTTAGTCGTTACGCGCGTAAAGATACGAATTAGCTGAATATAGAACTTTAGCAGGGCTTTTGTCAGTGCTCACTTTATCCCGAACCGCTTATAATCACTTTGTAGTTTACAAGTAGAGACATGAAATTTCGCGAAAAGATTTTTGCATCACTTTGTTTCAGTGCCTTACGTGCACACCTGCATCTCTGCTTTGTGGTCAGTGATTGGATGCCTTAACATACAACATCTGGAGGTTAATCCCGAAAATTACAGACGTGTTGTGTCACAGTTATACATGTACCGATTGGCACAGTCAAATAAATAATAACTCTGCACAAAAGCAGTCTGCCAATAATCTAAATCACGAAGTTGAGGTGCAGGTGTACACGTAAGACACTGAAACAAAGTGAGGCAAAAATCTTTCGCGAAAACTACCTGGCCCTATTCAGTGTTTATTAAACGTGACCTTGAGGACTCAGAACCAATGGCGGACAGGCACAAAACACTCATGGACTCCCGCTAGGGTTAGGAATATTTCGCGAGTTATCCTGTGTACACCGAAGCCCTACCATTTGTCCATTACCTGCTACTCAATCAAACAGCAGACAATGAACGAATAGACGGGGCTTGAATATGCATAGAACATTGGCTTTTAGCATTCAGGTCATTGAACTCGTGAATTTTTCCTAGCCCTAACTCCCGCTCTACATCGTCAAAACTTCAAATGCTCACTCACTGGAGCAGCAGACAATGCACAAGTACCTGGGGACACAGTGTACACAGAACTGCGGAGTCCAGCCTGATGGTCGTTGTACCCGCAAAATATCCGGGACTCTATTTACAAGCAGTTTCGTAGCGTGGAATGTTAGGAGTGCCGTGCTAAGCAATGACGTAGCCACGGCTGGCGCAGTGAAGTGGCGTGGGTGTATTGCCAGGTAACCTGTACTTTGCGACGCCTGTGCAAATTCATGAGCTGGCTATCGATAGTGGCGAGGCACGAGTGTGATGCCACTTCTAATAGGACATTCCGGGATTTGTACAGACGTCGGGAAATACAACTTACCTTGAAACACGTCCACGCTACGCCACTGCTCGTCTCCCACCAAGGCGATCCGGGTTCAATTCCTAGCGAGGAATCGTGCCGGACGATGCCGCTAGTCGGCGGGATTTCTCAAAATCTCCCGTTTCTCCCGCCCCTTCATTCCAGCGCTGCTCCAGACTCACTTCAATGTCACCCCTCATGTCAGGTGCTGACCAAAATATATCTTAGTTTCGCTAAGAAATGACTGGATGTCTGAAAATTTGGCGTTTTGTTTTGAGCCCAAGCTAGGACTCAAATAAATGTAATTTCGTGCCACTTTTACTTGCAACTGGCACTTGCCTTATTTGACACATCTTGGAGGACGCAAGGCCTATAATAAAGAAGTTAGATGAAGGTCCAATAACGCGGTACCACAGTGTCAGCGAGCAGCCAATGGACAGCTGTATGCTTCAGGTTTTAAACAGACGTTGTTGAAGGCTAGCGCACACATCAGTGGACTCGCGAATTTTTCCCGTCTCTAGCAAATGACTAAACACAACAGTGAGGAACATTAGACTGGCGGGGATAGGTACACTCGGTAGCCAGTAGCGTACAAGAGGCAAGGTACGAATTCCCCAGTTATATAAATTTGTCTCTGCAACTCAACTGCCACAAGCTCAAAGCATAAATTCTATGCTAATACCGCACGTCTTGGAACACGCGGCTTCCCGAAATCGCTTCCGGCTAATGCTGGGGCGGTACCAGGCCGTGGCCGATTCCTCTTCCAGTTCCTGACATTACGTCAAGTTGCATGTCGCCGTAAAGATCTCGCTGTCGATGAGAGACAAAGTCGACTTATCTTGCATATTTCTTCATTCTGACATTGCATAATATCCTTCCTCTCCATTCAAAAATTAACACTGTCGCAGACTTAATAACTTAAGGACTCTGTTGCCGTCAAGTAACAATTTAAAACTTTTTAGAAACACAAATTTGCCACTGCCAAGCAAACTTTTACTTACTGTAAATATGTTTAAAAGGGGGAAAATATCCCACTTTCTTAATAAGTATTACTTTTAGTGTGACACAGAAAGTTGAACGCCACCTAACCAAAGTTTTAAGTTAAAAATGCATTCAGTAAGAAACAAGACCTTATTACACAGGTCGACTTCAGAAGTAAACAATGCATCACTAATCTCGAACATACTTACGGGGAAACACTCCTCGCCATTTCCGATTGAAAATTTTTGTCGTATTATAATACCGCCTATCTCATGACGTCATAGGGCAATAATGAAAGTATTTTATCACCAAGTCCACTGAGAGGGTAATAAAAAAGCGGCCTATACTTATCAGCCTAATAAACACAAATAAACATCGTCGCACACACGGTGAAAATAACGAAGGGAAAAAGAAGAGGAGGGGGATGACACGCGGGGTCCAGGTCGAAGCGTCGAGGCAGGCAACAATATAAACTGGCGCGCAGCTGAGAAGAGAAAAGGAGAGAAGGGGGGAGGGATGCGCCTGGTGGAGGGGATGTCCCCATCAGTTCCGGTTAAAAGCGTCCCCACTCCCTTCCCCCTCCCGTAGCGCAGTGCATGCCGAAATTTGTCGCAGCTCGTAAAGTCGAGATCCACATCAAAACGCGCTGGAAGCGGTCCAGGAGTTGCGCCTGGCCCGTCAACATTTCAAAGTCAAACGCACTTCCACGTCGTTTCACATCCACACGAAGTGGCTCACCGCTGCAACAAGGGTCCAACAGTCTTCATCCGGCGATAGACCGCTGCGACGAACACGACAATTACACGCATACGTACCACCGGTATGTGCAAACCTTTCACGGTTTAACAATGGCAGATTTTTTTTGTCTGTCAGAAGGGGAAGAGTGTAAGTCGTCAGCTGTCTCCCTTCGTTTACACTATCTATTTTAATATTTTAACGAATCTTAAAGAGTTAATTGGCCCTAACTGCGAAAGTGACACAGAAATAAATTTTGAAGTCTTAGCTTGTCCCAAAACAATTCACGCATTTTTTTGTACCTACACACACCAATTTTGTGACGAAGAACAAACCATTTCATTTGAGAAATGGGGCAATCTTTATAGTGTCCTAATTCTACAGCCACAATTACCATTCGTCATCAGTAGGGACTGGAAAATTTCGCGAATTAAATTATCTGCAGGCTAGAATCCATTGTACTGTGCATACTCAAACCCCGACTATTTGTCAACTAACTACTACTCAGTGAAACAGCAAACAATGAACGAATAGTAGGAGCTTGAGTATGAATAGTACAATGGATTCTAACCTACAGGTAATTGAATTCGTGAAATTTTCCCGTCCCTAGTCCCAACTATCTCTTTCCCGAAATATACGGTCACTCCCGTCACCGTTCTATGGTCTCCATTGCGTTCTCGTGCGTTGAAGACATAAGCATACGATTTTTAGTATCATAAAATTAACATATTTACGCTACTTTCGAAAAAGCGCAGACAAAAACACCGCTAGTACAGTTACTGACACAATTAACTAATGAAAACCACCGGCAACTATTCTATCTGCCTACATGTAACTGGGCGAAATGTTTTCCATTGACTGCGATAAAATGCCAGTGCGTGGGGCGCCGCAGCAGCCGTTGCTCTTCGTGCGGCACACAAAAACTGTCCTCAAGAGAGCGTATGTAATGCTACGTGCATAGTACTTGCAAGACGTGACAAAACTGCGCTAGGTATGCTAAGAAGACACGAAAGATAGCCGTAGGAACAACGTAACACAAGTTGGATATTATGACTGCGGGGATTAAAAAAACGGACAGTGTGTCAAATTTACAGTTAATTTGGAATGTTCTATCTTCGCAGTCAGATTACAGTGTGTCAATGCCTTTAGATGGTGGATAATCAGTATTAGACCACCTGCCCTCGTACAGCTAATAATCTCATTTTGAAAACAAATTTTACTTTCCCCAGCTCTTCTTTTAAATATGCCGCGCCATAAAACCGGAGTTTCTAAAACCTCGAACCAATGGGGCATACATATTGTATGTTGTCATTTGAACAGCCACTTAAGAGCCCAATACAGCATGGTCTTGAAGCTACATTTGCAGTGCATTTGTAGTTTGTAGATTGATAGCTTCCTATTACAAATAGAAACCCCAAATTTTTTCCCGAAATAGTTAAAGAATTAATATAGGCTAAATACTTTTCAATTTGTATTTTTTATGTTGATAACTTAGTTTTAAAAATTCCCATAATTCTGTTTTTTTTTTTGCACTGGAATTATCGTTAAACTGTATATGCTTTCAAAAAAAGAAAAAGTAGCAAGCACAAAATAGACAATGCTGATTAAATTGGTGTATAGAAACCCCTATGTCGTCGCTTTAAAACTCTCAGAATCTTCAATCCAAAAACCATATTTCCGTATTTTTCTGTGTCCGGGTGGTGCTTCCCTCGCGTGGTCGACGTTTAGGCAGTCGATGTGGGGCGCAGTAGTGTGGGTAACATCCGTCCTGTGGCTGCGAGAGGGGAGGTTGTCGCCTGCTGCACTCGTCTCAAAGTCGCCCAGTTTTCCTCCCTTGTGTACAGCTCTCGGAGTGAAGGCACGAGATAGCAGACTGCCAGGCAAACACGGTCAGGGTGGGCTTTGCGCGATTATGGACGATGAGGAAAAGGTGTTCTTTTCATTTACACTTCCGATAACCTCCGTATCAATAAATGGTTGTTTGTTTATAGAAGTCTTGTAATTCGGCATTTCATTTTTAATATTAAATAATAGGCAACGATGCCGCTTAAGTAACTTAAGCTACTTTTGATAATGAAAGAGTCATTTGTTGCGTATTTCTTAGTGTATCGACGTAATTTTAATAACAGGCAGTACCTTACAACTTAAAAATGGTATAAAACGGTAATACAGCAAATTTTATATAAACACCACCTAAAAAGTAAGCAGATTGATTTTTCTCCCGCCAAACGCACACTCCCATGTAGTCTAAATGAGAATATTTGTGTTATTTTGCAGGCTTACTCAGTGGCGCACAAGGTATTAATTGCAATAATATTATAAGAGCCCACATATTTACTGACAAGATAATAGACAGAGCCATGTTTAATAGCAAAATAATTCTAACATTATCGCTTTGATAGTTCGTAGAATATATTTCATTGTAATATCTAACAGTCGTTAAAAGTTTCGTTTCAGAAACATAATTTGACACACAGTTTGCTGAAGACCGAGGAAAAAAAATATTCACTTTATAAATTGGAAAGCTTGCGCCAACACGACCGTAAATCTATCGATATACACATACATTGCTTTGCACACAGTTACATAAAAATCTACATATACAATTTTCATTTTAAAAATAATAAGTTTTCCCCTAACTGCTTACGTTAGTAGTGCATTATAAACGGTTAAACAATGTCGCCATACAATGACCTAAAACTACCGGGGGGGGGGGTGAAACTATTCACGAAGACGCTAAAATGTATTATCAAAAAGTGTTCTTTAATTATGGGAATGAGAAATTTTGGGGTGTTATTTCTTTAAAACTAGTAATATGAACCAAAGTCCTAAGCATAGCTTAATTTCTCGCAGCATTGACTCAGCATCACATATCATAAGGATTATTTGGTTTTTAATTTTTTGCTTTAATTCAGAAAAGGAAATTGTGCAATTTGCTCTTATAGCGTGGATTACTTTGACCTTGTGCCACATTATAAATGAAATATTAGCATAGAATTTGGCCACTATCAGTCCAGCAAATTATGAATATTAAGAAATTGCTTTACTAATTGAGGCTTAATTATCTATTAATAGTTTAATAACTCTGCGTGTACGACAGCGCAAGGCATGTATAAGTCACGCTATTATATTACATTTCGCATTTTACTTCTCAGGATTTAACACAAATTTGAAAACGAAATGAACACTATGGCGAGTGATGCCGAGCCTTAAGTAATCTGTTTTGGTCGAATACGTATTTGAAGGCGGCCTACCTTAACTATTTATGCAGAAAACGGGAGGTTAAATTTTCTTCAAATTGGTTGTAACACTTCAAATGTCGGTCACTTATTGCATATGAACTAGCACACCCGAGGCAAAAAAAATTCAACCGCATGGTAGAGACTAGGCTGAAAATCAAACATGTATAAACAATATAATAATTTATCAAAAAGACTTAACATTCTACTTCAAATAAGCAAATAAATACTTTAACAATTGCAAGAGAGCAGGCATTTAATTGAAAATCCGTGGATCAAAAGGACTTTGGCTGGCTTTCAAAGTAAATTAATTTTTCTTGCTTTACAATTTTAAATAAAAAATAATACATAACATATGTTTACATAAAGCAACTAAAATTTTTGCTGATTCACTGATACGTACGGCAGAAGCGCGATTATTTGTGCAAAAACCGACAATTCCTCTCAGCATACAACCTGTTGTGACGGCATGGGTCAAATCGTTCATTAGTTAAAATGGCTGGAGCAGTAGGCCTGATTAACAAAACTCTTCTTCCACTTAAACGATCTGTGTTCGATCTCCAGCCTATGAACCAATATATTTTAGAATATGTAAATCGCTCTAGTGTGTGTCATTGGTCGCCGAGTTTTATAAGGCAAATGTGGCTCTCCTCACATCGACAAAATTTGCTCCGGAAACATTAGCATTCAGTTTACATTTTCGTACAGTTTTCATTTGCATTTAGTTTACTCACCTGTTTCACACCGCTACCAAAAATCACCAAGACATATAGAAGGGAAATATCACTGAATGATCATCTTCAAAAGTTGAGGGGAAATTCGACTAAATAGTATAATACGTTTTGTTTTCGCGTTCTTCTGAACACGATTGAGAGAAGTGATGTAATGGCAAAAATTTATTTTTAAAAAATCATTAATCTAAGATAGCATTAATTGCTGACAATTCTTCATAATTTGGTTTTACGAACAAATACAACTAATACTACTGTCTGCTGAAACAAATCTATGTCAGAAGAAGCCAACCATGAGGATTGGTGTTGACGCTGCTTTACAACATCCCAAGACAGTAGAAATTTAGCCATGGGCTAAACCGACATCAGTATGGCCGGAGATGGAGGTCGAACCCAGGTCCTTCGAATGCGAGTTCAGGGGTAGTGATTGTCAAAGAACGGTTGTGAAATTAACCTTCACTACCTGGTCTAGCTCTGTTATTGCAACACAAATCGTATAACCATATTTTGTTGTTGATGTGATGTATTTTATAAAACATTACACAAAGTGTGAGTAGTATTTTTCAAAAACACTCTAATCGGTGATTCAGATTTAAATATTTTTGATCTGTCTGGAGTGTCTGGCATCCCTGGACAATCGCACAAATCTACCTGAACTACCCATCTAGGTCTTTGAAGGGCATGGAAGAAGGGAGGGGGGAAACAAGCACTTTCTGGAGTAGCTGCAATAGTAGGATACCACACTAAAAATGTTTTGTGTATGGCAGTTGCAAACAAGTACTGTTGTGTTTGTGCACGAACTAAAGATGGTGAAAGCATTCCTTCACGCACATGCTACAAAAACCATGAAGGTAACTCAAGTAGCATGGAAGTCAGCATAATAGTAGAAGGACACAAAAAAAAAGTGAAGAAATGTATAACATCAAGTATGCTAAAGTTATAGCAGATGGAGTGTAAAATAATTCTTGAAGCCAGTCCATACCACAACATTACTTGCGAAAAGATTAAGTGTAGGAATCATTTGCTTCGCAACTACAGAAAGAAAATTATTGCCGTTAATGAATATGCTTCTCTTGTGAATGCAGTTCAGAGGAAAAATATCTACAGCGAAATGTCTAAACTCTCCATTGGAGTGCAGAAAGCTATCGAGTATAGGGTATCAGAGGATACAGATTTCTATACGAAAGTGTCAAACTTAAAAAGGAATATGAGAATGGGCCAAGTCACGTATTTGGAGAGCATAAAAACTGTAGTTCATTGGGTCACTTTTGCCTTGGTCCAAAAGACGGCGAAGCCAGTCTTGTTCCATAATTGGTTAGAAGTGGTTTGGTATGCCATATTTTCAAAGCTTGTGAGTACTTGGCAGCACACGCACGGAGTCTCATTCACAATGTGGACAACAATAAAGTTGAACAATTCAACTCAATAGTTGCCAAATTTTGTGCAAAGGTAAACGTGTAAATTACGCTACAAAACGTTCATACCAGGGAAGATGTGCAGGTGCTGCGGTGGCACACAATACGAAGACACCTCAATATGTGTTACATAAAGCCATGTTCAAGGGCATAAGTCCAAACAAAATAGCAAAGCGTGTGGAATTCAGGCGACGGGAATTGAGAAAACGATAATTAGAAAAAAAGAAGAAGAAAGTCTAAAAAAATTTGCCAAAAAATCACTGGCCAAAACCTTTGGCGACAAGGATTATGGTCCCCAGTGTGAAAAACCGGATATGAATCCAGAAACGTTCAATGAACAAAAATAAGTATTTCTCAGGGGATTAAAACGCACACGAGAAGAACGCCAACGGTCAGAAAAGGATACACTTCTCCAGGCAGGTAGTGGTCAATGGTTAGAAATACGGCGGAAAATTCTAACAGCTTCAAAATTTGGGAAAGTTTGTAGAATGCGCCCGTGAACTAGCTGTGCGATTCGCAGCATTATTTATTCAACTGAAATTTTGAATGTACCTGCAGTTGAACATGGTAAAAAGTTCGAGGCTACGGCGATTCAACAATTGGAAAAAGAGGAAGGAATTAAGGTTGAAAAATGCTGTCTTTTCATTGACAAGGACTTGCCTTTCTTCAGCGCAACTCCTGACGGCGTTGTTGGAGATAGGGGTTTTGTAGAAGTGAAGTGTCCATCATCGTGTTATGGAAGAGATGTTACTGAAGCAGTAAACGAAGGGAAGATACGTTATTTGAGTTATGAAGCTGGCCAACTAAAAATGAAGAAATCACATGAATACTATTACCAAGTTCAAGGACAACTGCACATTGCAGAAAGAGAATATTGTTTTTTCAGAATTTGGACTTCAGTGGGGAAAAAAAATGTCTGTATTTAGAATTGATAGAGACAACACTTTTTGGAAACAGGAGATGGAACCGCACCTTACGAAATTTTACTACAACTGTCTCTTGCGAGAACTGGTGGACCCGAGGCACACAAGGAATATGGATATACGAAATCCCTCATATATTATTGAAACTATTGAAGAAAATAAGAAAAAAGTGTAACCAGTGAGACTTAGGCCTATAGTTTTTCCTTTTCAGAATAGCGCACTATCGTCTTCAGGGGCAAAATACACTCTTTGAAAGTGAACTAATAATAAATGCTTATTTAATAAGATTTAAAGCTATGAGTGCCAAGAGAATTTCAACAAAAAATTACGAACTCAACCACATAGTTGTTGTATGGGCTGTTGTGTTGTAACTGTCTTTATTTAGGCAGTGAGCTAGTGTTTCTTTCATTAAAACACACATGGTTGAGGCAGTTTTGGTCAATTGGATGTGAATTGTAGCTATAAGGTTAATGTAATTTGAACTAAATATTTTAGCCAATATTTAATGTATTGTTCCAAATGTGCATTTCTTTTTTAAGGCCTGGTCGCATTTAAACGTATATCTAAAAATTGATAACGTAACTTATGCTCTGATTTTATTTTTGTGAATGCATACGATCGCAGGTATTATCGATTGAGTCGGAGCTTTGTAAATATGGTTTAAGCTCCAAGTGGTACATATTACTTAAGTGTAACATAATAGTGTTCTTTTCCATATATAATACCAAATTTTTGTTAAATGGCAAACATTTATTTTGATCAAAAACAGCTTTTAATTTACTATATAATATTTTATAGTATTTGTATTGTTGCAAGTTGGGGCAAGGTACGTTTTAAATGGTGGTCTATTAAATAATAATAATAATAAAATAAGTAAACAAACTAATTTATTCACTAATTTGTACACCAAAATGTCTGAATTCCATTATTATAAGTCTCTTCTAATCTCTACAAAAATTATTGTCTGCTTAGAGAATAAAACAAATTAATTATGTATACAGAATAAGATGGAATGATTAAAATCTGTCTTCTCAGATTCTCAGTTGGAAATGGTTTCCCGAAATTTTTAATTCACAGGAATTACAGAAAGTGCAGAAAAAGGGCAGCGAGATGGGCGAAGTTACAGCGCCTACCATTTTGCTAATTAAATCCTCGTACTTAGTGTTGAACGTAATTGCTTCAATGTCGCCTATCAACACCGTTACAATCGCAGCCGCGTAAGAGTACAAAATTTTCATAAAAGATTAGATGATAACTATTCGGCGTAAAGACATTCTTTCAACACAACCTTGAAATCATTTCAAGTAAACGTGTTAACTCGTTTATAAGGAATCAGTCATACAGTTCAAATAAATGCAAAGAGAATTTCACAAACAATTTATTTTACGATAAAGCCGGTATTTTGTAAGTCAATTTGCGAGAACCGTGATAAACAGCGAATTCATTACTTGATTCCTTACGAGAGATGAAAAACTTTATCTTAAGCTGCCCGAGTTAGTTCATAATAACAATCGAAACTACAAACTTTGACAACTGTAGGTTCAACCTGAGACGTTAAAAATTAATATACTTAAATACATTATTGTTCACGTAAACCAAATTAAGAAAACAGATGTAAGTGTATTCTATTCAGATTTTTATTGGCCCACGTAAAAAAAAAAAACCTACAACATTTAGCAATGCGTTGTAAAAAAAAAAATTATTCCATTTTCTGTTCTTTTGCGGCCTAGTTTTCAAAGGCAGAAATACTTGCACTTTACAAAATTTATTTTTCAATGTTAGTTAACTCCATTTGTACTCGCATTGTGTACGTGTTTACTTAACGATATTTCTCAACATTTACAGTTACAGGGACCGCAACAGTTTAGCGCTCGCCAAGGCAAGCCGAGCCAGGAAAGCGCGCGAGAGTAGACAGCGAGGGTAGTCACCAATGTATCTAGAGTAGGTAAGGTAGCCCACTCCGGCACATTCCACTCCTATTGGCTACTGCGCTCTGACGTCACCGCGTGGACTGTGAACGCTCGGCAATACTAGCGCCTGAAGGAAGGGTGCAATAGTCACTACCTGGAGGACAATACACAAGCGACTGCCGCGGGCTGCAGGAGGGGTGGAAATTGTTTCCCCCTCCCTGCCAACACAGCAAAGTGACGCACGGCGAAAATGCCAACCAGAGCCTTCTGAGATTCTGCCTAGTCCCGCCCACAGACCCTGTCTCAGAGTTCATTGCCCCCGGTGTTCCAGTACCAGACCGTCTATATTCGCCTCTTAAAAACAGAAATTCAAAGGTTAACGTGACACTTACAGCGTGATAAAGTAAGATACTGTGTATCAAAATTTTTACACACGAAAAATTAGTGCAAAATATACCTTCAAGGCATTTTGAAATATAAAAAAAAACTGAACGAAAAAAATACATGCTAACCCTTCCGAGACATTACTCAAGACCGAGCGAGGTGGTGTAACGGTGACCCGTTGGAATCGCATTCGGTAGGACCTGAGTTCTATTACCAGCTCCTGCCATCCTGATTTCGGTTTATAATAGTTTCCCGAAATTGCTTACCGCAAATTTAGAGATGGTTTCTTAACACAGGCGATTCCCACATCAGTTCATGTCAGTTTTAAAGTTGTGTACCATCGTCTGACCTCGCTGCCGACTAAAGCCCACTTGAATAAATAAAAAATATCTAAACGGCATGTTTTTAACGGGCCTCCCTACCTGCGCTTCGAACGCGTTGCAGCGAGTTGCGGCTATTCTCTTATTGAAGAAACTATTTAATGCGCATTATGTTTGTTTACCTACGAAAATAATACACGCTTCAAATTATGTCACTATAGTTTTAAAAATTCGGCACGTTAATTAGAAGCATAATTTTCGGACCCCTCGAAATGGCCAAAAAATGGGTTTTCCAGACTGCCGTATCTGGAAAAATAGCAACCAGATAAAAATACACAACAATAGAAACAAGCTTTAGACTTTGAACTACGCTGCCCACAAATAAAATAATGTGGTCATCGCTTGAAGTCCCAAAGGAAAACGGAAAATATAGTGAAGCATTGCACGCCAGCTGAGTGGCTAGCGCGGAGAGGCGATGATTAGGGACCCTTGTTTTTCGCGAAAAGATTTTTGCAGCACTTTGTTTCAGTGCCTTACGTGCGCACCTGCATCTCTGCTTTGTGGTCAGTGATTGGATGCCGTACCAAGCGTGTTGAGGTTAAACTCGCAAATCACAGACATGATGTGTCGCAGTTAACCGTGTACTGATTGGCGCAGTCTAACGAATAACGACTCTGCACAAAAACATTCTGTCAATAGCCATGAAGTTGAGGTGCAGGTGTGCACGTAAGACACTGAAACAAAGTGGGGCAAACATCTTTTCGCGCAAACTACCGGGCCCTAGCGATTGGATATTTTAACTGGCACGAGCCTTGAGATTCCACCAGCAAATCACAGACGTGTGGTGTTGCAGGAAAGTTGTTGTAATTGGCTCAGTCAAATGAGATACGGCTCTTCGCACAGACACGTTGCCAATAACCATGAAGCAGAATTGTGGATGTGCACGTAAGGCATAAAGAAACTGGATCAAAATTATTTTGGCGAAAAAACCGGGTCCCTAGCGATGATACATTACATACGTCGGTCAACGGCAACCTTACCGCCCCTGCCTCTCACACAAACGCAACCTATCTAAGGAGACCCTTTAACACGGCAGTTTCCCTGAAGCTCGATAGGTGTCATAACGCCTGGGCATCGCTATTTATATATAATTATATGTTATCGTGCAACTAATAGACTTAGGTAAAATATCAATTGGGCTACTTTGTCCAGAATGTTGCTACTTTTGGATCCATTTTTGCTACTTTCCGTCACAAGCATCTGGCAACCCTGGACCCAAGCGGACGTCGACTCCTGCAGTCTGAAGGACTGTAGGTGTACTGAAGGGACAGGGAAAGGGGAAAGCGGCTTTCTCCAGCCGACCCTGCGACGACCTCCGCGCCTCTTCCGCGCACATGAATCATGGTGGGCTCACTCGCTCGTGTCATGTGGCACGCCATTAAATCAAACATGTAATTAAAAGCAGCGGCCCCATCGAATCCATTAATCTGGATCGTATTGAGTTACGCGTGCCCGCCACATGTGATGGCGCAAAGAAAAATGACATCCAGTAATTGAACCAATTACACGGGGGCACCTCCCCTCTCTCCACTCAGACCCAACAGATATCGGAGGGAGAAATGGCGATTGGATGCTGTGCTACCAAATATTTCGGTCAGTGAACGTACAAACCGTTGTCCTTCGATCTTTTTTCCACGTAAGTCTACACTTAAGAGGGACGCCATCTTGAATGTTTGTATTTTTTGACATAACTTTTATTTTGCGTGAATTTATGTAACTTCAGCATAACTGCCGTTACTGTTGTCACAGATATAAATTACAGTTAAGAAATTAATGAGAATGTGCATACTTCCCCTGTAAGATACATCGCAACAAGCAAACCACCAGTCACAAATCAATAACAAAACACAACAATATGAGCATGCTGCACTCAACAACATAGAAATTTTTGGTTGATGGCACTGGCAGTGCCTTTAAACCAGGATACCAGGAACATAAACCATCATTAAACGTGCCGACTTAATTAGTAAGAAGTCAGCGGAGCCAGCCTCCTGCATCTGGAGATTTTGGTTTGATTAACTCCAAAGAAAGATATTACCGTACACAGATTTGTCAACAAGCTTCTAGTCCTAAGAAAACACAGAGAACATAAGTCGACATAACTCACGTCGGTTACGCAATTGTTTGATGCCACAAATTAACGGCAGCGGAGACAATATGTACAATGCGGCGTTAATTGGGTAATTTTGCGCATTTGTACATTTGAGTTGTATTTTGTACACACGTGTAGTGTTTTTTGTAAACAACATTAATTTTTGTAAGCTTCAGCTATCTAGGCGTTATAGCAGTGATAACTGCCCCACTTACGAAAACGAGCCGTGTAAAGACACGCGTACAAGGAGACGCTAACATGCAACCTAAAACCCTTTGTTTAGTAAGTGAGTACGCTGACTCCGGCACTGTCTGGCATGTCTACTCGCCAATGTCTTCGGAACTACTGTAAAGACAAAACACCGTCGAAAGCACAACTTCCCCAAATGACCCTACAAGGTCCGCTAGGTAAGACAGGTTACGGGTTAGTATCGCCAGAGATAAAGAGAAACTTACAGATGGAGCATAACGTATGTCTTAGGGCGAGGGGTAAGAGGCCTTGAGAAGGAAGGGGGAGGAGCCCATTCGCCATTTCGGTAACTGAAAAATATCGTTTATTACCATAGCAATGTGTATAATGCGGCTGTAGGTTGGCCAACCATAACCTCGCTTCTCAATACACATACAGGAACTACAGCTGATTGCACTCCGCCATATTGCTAATTGAATAAACAAAGTGGACTTGACCTCAGTATAAGCTGCTAATGCTCCATCTGTACTTTTCTCTCATCTCCGAGTATTGCGGATTAATCGCTGCTCTATGCATTGCGCCCATCTGAGTCTATGGAAAGGGCACACGTGACCTGTGCTATTCACGGAGGGAGTTTAGAAATAAAACTAATAAAAAAATTATACACTGCCTTGACAGCAGCTAAATGTAATTTCTGAAATTAAATCTAATACATAACATTTTTTTTTGTGAAACGTTTAAACTTACGGAATTATAGTGTGAAGGTGAAGAGATTTTGGTCAGCAATTAACATCTAGACCTTTAGTGAGAGGTGACGTGAGTATTTAGCAGCGCCGGAATGACGGGGCGGGGGAAACAAGAGATCCCCGAGAAAACCCGCCGACCAGTTACATCACCCGGCATGATTTCCACGTGCAAAAATTCGGGGACCAACCCCGACGGGAATCGAATCCGGATTGCCCACTGCGCCCACCGCGGCCCCAATTAGTGTGAAGATGAAACTATGTTGGGAGCATAATGTATCGTGGAACCCGAACTATTATTCACAGCAGAACACTGAGTACACTGCCAACACAGGACTGTCGATTCGGTGCACTCGTAAGTGGAATGGCTTATGCGTCATTTTATTTTTTAACACTTTTTGTTTAGTAATACTTTTTTTTATCGCGTTTTACTTACCAAACTGATACAAACAGTACAAAATAAACGCTCGACTTCATCTAGTCATGGTAAAATTTTGGCTAGTATAAAACCAGCCCGGTGTATTCAAGATGATTCGATCTGGTGACTGGAAACGTTTTAATAATATACATACAAATAAACACCCGTAACATTAAATTAGAAAGTCCTATACTCACAAAAGTCTACACTGAAAAAAAAATAGTATACTTGCAGGTACCATACTTCTGTTAAAATAGGGACAACAGAATAGTTTGGTTGTTGGTACTACTCTGGACAGTTCCCTCGACAATCTGTTCTGTAGAAGTTACCAACTGGTTTGTAAAAGCAACAAGGCTCTTTGTTTCTTCTACAAATCAGATTGTTGAGGGAACTGTCCAGAGTTGTACCGACAACTAAACTGTTTTGTTGTCCCTATTTTAACACAAGTATGGTACCTACAACTATACTCTTTTTTTTAGTGTAGTAACTTTCAAACTTATAAATTACTTTATAAAGTGTCCGCTGGAGTCTGGCAATCGGCATGGGCTGTTAAATATTAGAATCCAAGCCACCACCAGCATTATTTGACTCCATCTGTATTAGTAATACAGTTGAAACGTAAATCGAACGAACGTTATTTCATTTTCAGTGCACCACAGCTTCTTTTCAAACACGCGTTCATAACAAGCTGGTTCGGACGTTGCTTTAGCTCCGAGCACGCTCGAAGCTTATTTATGTATTTAAGGGCGTGTTTACATACACGCCGACACGACCACTAGCACGGCCTTCACCTACTTACTCGATCAACACAGTTGTGCAACAGCGTACACTTACACAGCGACCTTCAGATAAAAAACACTAAATGAGGGCCTTCTACACGAAAGGCTGCATCCGACACACATTTCTCTAAATGAACTGATAAGATTAAGGCTATGCTCTTTAGTTTTTACTGTTTTTTAAATGATTATTTTTTTAAAGCTTAAACGAGAGCAGATATACTCCATTTCATATAAGTTTGGATAAATGTGACAGCAAATTATGGCCAATAATTTGTAATATTTTGTGATTTGTGGCACTACACAAGACATACTTTGCAGTACAAATGCTGAAATGGACATCTTAGGTTCATTTTAGAGCTAAAAATGTCTTGCATTGTACAACAAATCACAAAATTAAAAATTATTGCCCATAAGTTGCTGTCAAATTTACCCAAACTTAAGAAATAGAGTATATCAAAAATCTGTCTGGCAATTGTGTTTAAAACTATTTTTACCGAGACAGCTAATTTTTTTTAAAGCAAGAAATTATACGGTTTCGATTAAAAAGTCAATTAACCAGAATTTCGTTAGTTACATAATTATTTGCTGCCTTGAAAAAAATCAGCCTACAAAGAGAAGACGATTTTAAACAAAACTGCCGGACAGATTTTTATATCTGCTCTCGTTTATTCGTAAAAAATTAATATCGCTAAAAAAAAAAATACTAGAGATGGCCTTACCATTATATCGAAATTTACAGTACCGTTTCTCTAAACAACAGAGACTTGTATCAACAGTAAACTATCCACCGTATACCGATGTTACTTTATGAAATTAGGAGTAGCTTTGTGTCATTCAAAATATTTGTTTTGGCGCCATTGGTTAACAAACAAGGTAACTCACGTCGAGTATTTGAAACCTTAAATTTGACCTACCTAAATAAATGCTGCCATCCCTTCACCAAACGGTAATTTGATTTGATATTGTTATTCGTCCTCAAAGGAACAACAAACATTGTTATCGGACACGTCTACATAATGACAACACATCTAACTAAAACCATGAGCGCTGCAACAATTATAAAGACTGCATTACCTAAGGTACCTAACATGAACCGCGAAACTAAATGGCTAAGTAACACATGCTCTCTAGGTTGTTAGAATGCCAAAAATGGTTTTCTGAATTTTGAAGTGCTTTTCATTGTCTTGAGACATCACATCAAACGAAATGTGAGAAACCAGGGGAAAAATAACTTTTGTAAATTTTAAAACATAATTACGAAAATTTTAATAATTATTATGGGATGTAAACATTAAAAAATAGAGTTTTCTTAAGTCTTTTAAGAGATACTCCGTATTTGGTAAATTAGCTCGGTTTTATTCCATGTTTTGTTCTTGGTTACTTTTCCTATTATTTTATCATAAAATTAAAAATTTATAAGGTAATTCAGAAGAAGTCAGTCATACAGGTTTTCATGTTTGGTTAAATATTTAATTTTTATAAGAAACTTAATGCTCATTACTGACTTACACAAATGTTCAACAATTGCAAAATACAGATCAACACAGAAACATAGCGCAATTTAGAAATGTGTTTTGTGAAATATACAAAAAATAAAATATACTCAACATAAAGAAAAGATGTTTGACCAGTAGAACGCCTTCAAGTGTGTTTATAAGCAGTAATGTGCGTGAGCGCATAGGTGCGGAATCAGGTTACAGTGCAGCGCGTACCTTCGTAGGCGCGTGGTGACGAGCCAAGTTACGTCACGACCAAGATCAGCTGCACCGACTGCACGACCTTGACGAGGTCGGACCTGAAACCCGCCCAAGTGCAGCGCCATTTTTGACCACGACCCACGAGGGTCGCGTTTCGCCAGGCGCCAGCCGCAAGGAGAAGAAGTACAAGACGTCTCGCCCCGAGACAACGGTCTATCATTTCTACCATTTTTGCGACTATTATTATTAGTCTTAAAGAAAACTCGTACTGTAAAACTATCCCACAATTTCTTTAAATCTTGGCAAATTTTACTGCAGACAGTCACACACTACGGTCTCAGCTCATTTAAATATACTAATTTATTGCTAGTAAATTAATCTACCGAAACTATTTCACTTTTTAAAATGAAAAATTACATAGGAAAAAAACCAACTTTCGACAAAATTGTAAGAGACGGTTGTACGATACATGGTCTTCTTTATGCTTTAAAAGGAACGGTAAGTAGCTTTACGTTTCGTCAACAGCGGGGTCATTATAGACGGTGACACTACTGTTACGACAGGAGCTGGGAGAGGAGTCGACCATGGCCTTTGTTAAGGGGGCGATTCACATCAGTTTTTAACTTCTTTCATTATCTTGATATTTGTACCAGAGAGTATTTTTCTTATTTTAGAAATAAATTGTGATTAAATCTTCCTCTTAGGAAATGTTTGTATCTTATTGTTTTGCGCAATGAGTCGTAAACGTCAAAATTTTCACTTTTACGGTTTTACGCACGCCACTAAAACCGACTGACATACCAAACCGAAAACATTCACAATGTATTAACAATGATGTAGGCTGTGATTTGACACATATAAAAACATTATATATATACATATATATATATATATATATATATAGAGAGAGAGAGAGAGAGAGTGCGTGTTTAGTTTAGTATTTTTTTAAAAAAAAGTCCCTTAGGGCTCCTACGCGCTTTTGAGCCTCTCACTCGCGGGTAGGCGGCGCCCTTAAGGACCCCCCCCCCCTTCCCAAAAAAAATTCTGTTGGAGCGACTTCGGGAAACCATGAAAAACCGAAACCCGGATTGCCGGAGGCGGGGATCGAACCCGAGACCTCCCGAACGCGAGTTCAACGTGTTGCCGTCGCGCCACCTCGCTAGGTATTTATGCTCAAAAAACTAATAACTACGGGCTGCAATTTTTTGGTTAAAAGGTTTCTGCACAATTTGATTCAGTGACCCACTTATGTACACATCTGCAGTTTTTCTTCATGGTCAGTCAGTGAACCGCTGACGTGTCTTAAGGGCGCGTTTCACCTCAGCTTTCCACGTCTTTTTTATTTTTATATTTGTACCTGATATTTCTTTTCTTATTTTCAACATAAATTTTGACTACATCTTCCTCTTAGAAAATTTTTGTATCTCTCATAGTTTTTGCGTAGTGAGTCGTAAACGTCAAAATTTGCACTTCACGGTCTACGCCACTAAAACAAAGTGACATGCCAAACAGAAAAACTCACAGTGCATAAAAATGTTGTAGGCTATGATTTGAAACACATAAAAACAAAAAACATATAATTTGTTGAAGTTTTCCATTTCAAAATTCAGAATTTTTTATTAAATACAAAAAAAAAATTTTGTTTTAATATATGTCAAATCATAGCCTTCAACATTGTTATACACTGTGAATTTTTTTCGGTTTGGTATGTCAGTTTTAGTGGTGTACATAAAACTGTAAAGTTAAAATGTTGACGTTTACGACTCATTACGCAAAAACTATTAGAGATACACAAATTTACTAAGAGGAAGAATTAATCACAATTTATGTCTAAAATAAGAAAAAAATATCTGGTACAAATATAAAAATAAAAAAAGACGTCGAAAAGTGATGTGAACCGTCCCCTTAACGTTTTATTGCACATCAAAGACGTGCGGTAACGCAGCAACCTCATCCTAAATTGTACGGTCAAATGCGAAACGTTATTCCACAAGGGCACACTGCCAACAACACAGAAGCAGAACTGCAGATACGCAGACAAGGCAGTGAAACAGGTTGGTGCTGAAATCATTTCCCGAAGTAAGTTCTCGGGAATTTCAATTGTTTTATTAGTTTTTATATTTGAACGATATATGGTTTGTTTTGTAGACATACATTGTAACAGCTATTTGCTTTACTAAATATTATTTTTACCTATCATTGTTTATGTATAAAGCATATCGAAGTCCATATTTGCATGAAATGGTTTTGTACTGCAAAGTGCAACCAAAACTTACACCAAGACATGTATAAAAACCGCGTACAAAATTTTTTGTATTTAAAAAAGTTGGCCAATTTTTTATTGCAAATTCAATACCTCTTTTTAATAAAACAAATGTCACTGTTGTTTCTTATGCATGTCTTTGTGTAATCCACGACAGTGTTTTTTTTTTTCAGTATGAAATATTTCATTTCGGTACGTAAGCTGGTTTTCCTTACTGGCATGAAACCGTTTTATGCAAATTTGGACTTTGACATGCCATTATACAAAATCTACGAAAGGTAAAAAATGTCCATTGCAGCAAAAATAGTTACAATATAGGCCTATGTATACAAAACAAACCACATCTAGTACAAATATAAATCTTATTAAAACAATTTAGTTTTTCAATTAACCGCATCCTTAATATTTCCCCGCCGAATTCCTCTCTCCCTCTCACAGTTGTCGCGGGGCCGTCCCGCCGCTAAATATAGCCGTCAAAGTGCGAGAGAGTCGACAGCCAGGAATCAAAACAGAGCATTTCGACGGCGTTCAACGACCTTGCGGAGCTGTGCCCCAGACGTCGGGCCGAAAATAACCGCAGACGCCGGGGCCAGAAAACAAACACCTCGCGGGGCCCCGTTATCTAGCGGGGGCGCCTCCGTCGACGGGGACGCACAGTCCGTGGCGAGGCGAGGATGATAGGCGGCGACGCCCCGGGACAACTGGAGCACAAAGATGCTGCACCACCAACACCCGCCGGCAAGAGATGTACAAACAGCAATAACGCAGTACCCCCCCTTCCCCTTTTTCTCAATCTTCCAGGACCCTCCCGCGCCCACACCACCACCATCACTACAAAAAATATTGCTATTGTTCTATCTCGCTTCATCCTTTTTGTTATTATTGCCTCTGCCTGCCATGCGAGAAGAAGGGCCAATATTATGAGGAGTGCGTAGCGGTTTCAAATTTCATCGTTTGGCGCTTGGGACACGGTCGTAGAAGAACAGGTCTGGACACTCGCCTATCTAACAACGTATTTTGCTTGACCCCTTTGTTGTTTGGCTGTAGTTCGTCAAGTTACCGAGAATGTCGTACTTTTTGGCGCTGTAATCCGGGCGGTCGGACTCAAAACTCCGTCCACTTTTTTCCATTGTTAAATTTATAAAGTAAATAAAGATTGCTAGAGCCTTTTCTTAAATTTGTGAGCGAAGAAAGCATTTCATAAATTGATAAAAAATACGTTTTGATAAATTGTTTATCTTAGCGGAAAGGAAGTGGGCGGAGTTTAGTACGACCGCCGTAACATCAGCGCCAATAAAACACAATATTCTCGGTAACTTTGTGAACTGCAACCAAACAACAAGGAGGTCAAATATCCAGGCGAGTGTCCAGACCTGTTATTCTACGGCCGGGGCTTGGGAACAGCGGAACGATAAGAGTCTGTACCACGCTCGACGAGAAGCATATGGCTTCTTTTCACAACGCACCAAACTAGCTTACAAGGTTTTATGTTTTTTTTTATATCTGTACGTTTACGACACAGTGTTCGTTTTATAGACGTTACTTGTGACTACATTTTCCATTTGTAAAAGTTTTTTAGCTCTCATAGTTTTCCCATAGCGGCATGTCGGAAGTCAGAATTTACAAGTTACGGGAACATAAGAATAAGAAAAATCAAGTGACTTACCAGAATGGAATAATTTACACTTAAATTAGATATTATGAGGCATATGCTAAAATATTTAAAAACACACAACAAAGTCCTTTTGTCTTTTTTTAAATTAAAATTAATTACGTAAATGTCCATTATTTTCGGATTATTTTATTAAAAAGTACAAAGGAATTTCACTGTGCGTTTTGAAATCCTTTAGCATATTGCCCATATCTAATTTCAGAGTAAATTATTTCATTTGAGTAAGTTATTTGGTTATTGTTATTCCTATTTTCCGTAACTTGCGAATTTTTACTTCGACATGCTGCTATGGGAATACTATGAGGTAAAAAATTATTATAAGGGGGAAATTTAGTTACCAGTATCGTCTATAAAACTAATATTATGACGAGCAAATATAAAATTATGCATTTTTGACACGTGAGCACCCGTGATGACACTAAAATTTTGTTTTTGGTTAGTATGAAGTAAAGGCTAACGAATGATTCTCGATTTTCAATTTGACGAATTCACGTGTTATTTTCGGAGTTACAGGAGCCAAAAAAAAAAAAAAAACGATTTTAGCAGTATAAAAAAAGAGGCCTGAAAATCATGTTTCTACAAGCGTGCTGAGTTTTTAAATTATATAAGTGAAGTTTTAAGTGTGATTTCTATTTGCAGATAAACGTAATATGAATAAGATAAGTGGTTGCGCGTAAAAAAGAATGTGTGGGACACTATTTAGACCATGGAACAACATATTCTTACTGTCCAAATGTATTCAAATCAATCGTATTTTCTTATTTTTCTTGACATGACTTGGCCAATACTTTTGTACAAAAATGTTGACGAAGAGAGCTTACAAGTATTTATGCCACTGTGTCCTCGTCATTGTTCATCATTGTTACCATATTGTTTGGCCCTTGTCTGTTTTCGAGGTTCCTTTTTCGTTTCATTTATTTTCATTATATACCGACTATAATCTTACTTTGGAATTATTTGTACGTTTGTTGACGACTACAACCTTTTCTAGCTTACTTGGTGTGTTTTTTTTTTTTTTTTTTTTTTTTTTTTTTTTTTTTTTTTTTTTTTTTTTTTTTTTTTTTTTTTTTTTTTTTTTTTATCAATTTCTCGTGGTTAGCCTTTTATGTAACCGTGGGTTTTAAGCAACTGAAACGTTCGCCGGCAAATGCCGTATATCCCCAGCAAAACACGCCAGTTTATAACACAACCCAAATATAAAAATCATTCAATAACAAATTTGCAATCTTGTTTCATTCATGTATTCGACATTGTTTCATTTAAGAAGTAGTAATATAGGATGTTCTGCGATTCAAACCACGTATTATTGCAACGCATTTGAAGCGTGAGGTAGGTCGCCGCGCCGCCTGTCTGCCTTGTCAACAGCGTTGCAGCGTGCTAGCAGAACTATTTTTCTAAGTAACTTCTAAGCGTGTTTCTAATTGGTGCATTTACGAAAAGAATAAACACTTCAAACGATATAGGAATGGTAGTTTCAAAGCATCACGTCAATTAGAAAGATCATTTCGGAGCCCCATCAGAATGGCTAAAAACTGCCTTTTCTATCTATTATATCTCCATATCTACTCACGGGATTCGTGTGAAACTACGATAGAAAGGTGTATTGGACTTTGCGTAAAACTTTCCACCAATAAAAATATAGGGTCTCAAGTGAACGGGCCAGGCAGGCGAGTGATCTATAATACCACTGCACGCAGTTTCCGTGTCTTACGCTAGAGGCGATACCGCGCCAGATGTGCCGGTCAACACAGCCCTTGATGTCGTGCCTCACTCACACACACACACACACACACGTCCACCAGGCGGACGCCTTAACATCGAGGTCTTTAACGCTGATGAGGAGTGATTTAATATGTGGAGCGGCGCAGGAATGATGGATGGTGCGGGGGAGGAAACGGGAGATCCCCGAGAAAAACCGCCCACCAACCAGCGGCATTGTCCGGCACGATTCGCACATGCGAAAATCCGGGGTCGACCCCGCCAGTCCTAGTAGCAAATACAATAATTTTTTAGTTGGCCAACTGTCGGCGAAGCGGCCAACGCTCGCTAGTATGATCGCCTACTTTTGCTGGAATGGTTGTTCATCAGGCCATGTCAGTAAATACGTTTGTAGTTATTCTGAAATATTTTAATGTGGGCAGCTATGTTTAAAGAGTCTGCAATATTTCAGTATACGGTCCACAAGCAGACTTAGTAAATAACCCACAAGCATCTGAGTATATTAAGAATGCTTGTGATACACTTGTGGTTAATGTGTGGGTGATTTCATTACGCATCAAATCATGTATCAGTATGCCACATGTGGCCACGGGTGTATTCCGAAGGTTCACTGCCTGTGGGCTGCTTATCACAATCATATTTGTACAAGTGGGCCAATTGTTTGCTATTTGGGAGGAATCGAACCCGGATAGCCTTTTGGCGGGAGGCGAATGGTCTGACCATCCCGACCTGCGCAGAACGATATGGCCCCAAAAACGAGCGGTGTGGTCGGTCTCCGGATTTTCGCATGTGGGAATCAAGCTGGACGGTGCCGTTGGTCGGCGGGTTTTCTCGGGATCTCCCGTTTCCCCGCCCCTTTATTCCTGCGCTGCTCCATACTCACATTACGTCATCCCTCACCAGCGCTGAAGACCTCGATGTTAAGCGCTGACCAAAATATCTTGCTCACTCACCCATCCAAGTACGAGCCTTCATTTAGGCACTAGTCAGACGGCTGACTCGAAAAGCGTAGACAAACGAAGACCGGGATATACCGCGAACCGGAATGCGGCGCGGGCCACGGGGCCACAGCAACCTTGACCGGCAAATCCAAAACGAGTGTTTAGACATTGGAGGGGAAGGAAAGATACCCGGGGAAGGGGTTTGAGACGAGAGCAACGTCCTGAACTGCTGAGAGCCGGAATTATTCATCTATTCAGCGTGGAGGAAAGTGAGAGAGGAGGGATTGGGGGAGAAAAAAAGGCTCGTGATTGATCCGCCATTCCGCCAGAGAGAGGATTGAACCCCGTTGCTCTTATTCCAAACCTGATGAAAGTTTCATGGAAAATAGCGAAAGGCGTGGGTGCGGCAGAGGACGGCGAAGGAAGGGAAGACGGGAGAAGTCGCGAACAGCACAGCGGCAGGGTAACGACACCCGACCCGACCCGCCGCGCCGGGACGCACCAAGAAGACGCGCAAACTGTGCAGAGTTCGTAATGATGTTCTACGTGACTTCCCGCGCTCTGTTTAATGACATCTCGCACGGCGACGGCGCGCCCAGCAAGTACGTGCCACATCCCGCACCTTCAGTTGTTAACGCTGTTCGTACGGCATTGTTCCTTTTTTTTTTTTTTTTTTTCTCCGGAGTTTCAATGGTTTTAATTATTTCGCTATTTCACATCACAGGTAGGGACTCGAAAAATTCGCATTATGTTTAGAGTTCAAGCTAGGACTCGTAACAACTGTACATTCGTGCCACTTTGCAGCTGGCCCTTGCCTTAATTTGACACATCTTGGAGGACGCTAGGCCTATAATAAAGAAGCAGATAAATGAAGGCCCAATATTGCTGTATCACTGTGTCAGCGAGCAGCCAATGCTGTCTGCGTCAATACACAGATATTGTTGGAGGCTAGCACACGCGTCAGTGAACCGGCAAATTTTTTCAGTTCCCAAAAGGAAATGTAGTAACTTCGTATCAACTGGAAAAACAATTCTTGAACAGGTTTTTTTTAAACACAATTATGAACTTTTAAACAGCAACCTATAGTTGCTGGAACTCTAGTTTGCGCGTAAAATAAAATAAAATGCGAATTTTTCAGGTCTCTACTAATTCAGTACACGTAGCACTACGTCAGTATGCACCGTAACTACGCTGGTTCCTGACACAATCCCGTACTTATCTTCACAAATAGAAAAAATATGAAATTCGTTACTATAATATCTATTCTACTTACCTTGCGCTGCAATACAAGCATCGAAGTTGTACTTTTAACTTATACTTAAGCCGTAATCAGTTGAGCAAATTAAGAATATGAAAAAAATTGCTCGACTGATTACGGCTTAATAGGATGCTGCCAGGAGAACACGCGAAATACCTACGCATGCATCTATACATAGTAAGTTGCCTCCGATCTGTCAAAATTTACGAAGTTATACGAAATGACAGTGCCGGAGGTTCCGACGACCTAGCTCGCCGACCTCGACGACACAACGGGCGCGTCTCGCCCCAACAGTGCTCGTGACGGGGCAGGGGTGAGGAAGTGGGGAGGGGAGAAGGGGCGTACCGCTTACCCTCTCTGTGTCACAGGGAAACAGGTCGGCACGCGATCGGCGTAGCCGCCCCACAGGAGGGTGACTGCTGATCGCCATACAACCCCCCCCCCCCTCCCGGAACCCAAAAATTGCTCCCCACCCCTTTTTTTTTTTGCCTCCATGCTCCCGAATCCCCGCCCACTCCGCCTTTCACCCCCCCACCAACTCCGAGCTGTTTTACCTCCAGGCCTGGCCATATAAAATGCAAATAACCGCGCGTCCAAAAACTCCATCAGCCAGTTTTCTGTTTGGCCTGTCTGGGCAGTGTTTGTAAAAGGAGTTGCTCTCCCCATCCCCCTCTGCTTAAATACCAACCCTCCGCGAACAATGCAAAAAGAATCTGTTTCATATGTTTACTACGGCTGTAACTTTCTGTGCGGAAATAGGGGCGTGATAGGGGCAAGACTGTCACTCTCGACGACAACCACACTAAAATATCTGGTACAAATATAAAAATAAATAAAGACGTTGCAAACTGAGGTGAACCGCGCCCTGGCAATTTTCATCACCAAGTATTTATTTTTTATTTGTACCAGATATGTATTTTTTTTCTTGTTTTAAACAAAATGTGACTAAATTTTGCTCTTACGAAATTTTTTTTATCTCTCATAGTTTTCGCGTAATGGCTTGATAAATTCATAATTTGCATGTTTCCGTTTTAAGGAAGACACTAAAACCAACTGACACATCAAACTCTGCAAATTTTTACAAGTCATTATGCGAAAATGATAAGAGAAAAAAATCCCATGAGAGTAAAATTTACTCACGTTTTATGTCTAAAACAACGAAAAAAACATCTGGTACAAATATAAAAATAAAACAAAGTGATGAAAATTGTTGTAGACCGTGCCCTTAATGACATTCCGACTTTTCCGAAGTCTGTTTTATTTTATTTGTTAAGTTAGTACAATGAGCGTATGTGGTAAAGTTTCGTAAAAAAATGTTTACGTACATCCTGCAATGTATTTTAAGCGGTTGGTACGCAGCGCCCTTAAGATCTTTGACTTTAGTATCGCAGAAGTTAAAAATGTCCAGAAAAAAAGAAAGCAGTGCGTATATTATGTGTATATTATATGTATATTTATGTATATAGAGACGCATGTAGGTACTGCGCGCATTGATAATTTATGTAAGAGTGTGTAAATACCTCGATTAGCGAACTGCCGCAGACATTTAATAGTAGCGGCGGGCACACACGTAGTGCCAACACAACAAAGGCACAGTTGCTAGGCCAGAGGCGCACACAATTCAAAGGCAGCAACAAGGACCACAACACACGCTTATAAATATTAAATGGCCGCGAACGGAAGCGGACAGGCAAGCGGACCTGGGAAACGGGCAGCATGCGGAAAGCCCCGCGCGCGGCCCCTGCGCGGACAACCCTACACTGTAAAGAAATAATTTGTAAATGTAACATACCAGTTCACAGGAGTGTTGAAGAAAAGAACTTATGGCAAAACTGTTTCCTACACATTAATGATACTTGAAGCCAGTGATTTTTTTTATGTGAAAAGAATTTTACCACAATTCGTTTCAACGTTTTACGTGCATATCAGAATCTCTGCATACGGCCTCGCTCTTTAGTTATGGAGTGGTTTCGAAAATATGTTTTTTAACAAATTAAAACGTATATCGAAAATTCAATCTTACATTTTTAACACTTATATATCATCGTTTGTATCTAAATTTTTCTGTGGTAATACACCAAACGGATTATTAGATTTTTGCCCCTGAAATATCACATATTTTGTTGTCAAAATAAACCAAAATGAAGACAAATATTTTTTTGCTAGCAAATGGTACATTATAAAAAAACGCTCTGGCAAAATTGTGTATCGTATGACTGTACGTAGTCTCAAATTTTCCAAAGCATTTGATTTAAAAATATTCGAGTTATTTGCCTTGGGCAAAAATGCATAATTTTATATTTGCATGACATTGTGTTAGTTTTGCAGACGTTACTTGTGACTGCATTGTCCACTCATTGTGAAAATACTTTAGCTCTCACAGTCTTCCCCAACGCGGCATGTCGAAGTCAAGATTTGCAAGTTACCGGAACATACAAGTAACAAAATCCAATCGACTTACTCGAATAATTTACATTCAAATAAGATAATATGGGTCGTGTGTTAAAATATTTAATGTCATGCAATGAAATTCCTTTGTATTTTTAAACATTCTGAAAACAACTAAATTTTTAATTATTTACTGCCATTTTTTCAAAATACAAACGAGCTTAGTTGTGTGCATTTAAATATTTTAGCACATGGTCCATGCTATCTATCAAATTTCAGTTAAATTAATTCATTAGAGTACGTCAGTTGGTTTTTGCTATTTCTATGTTGCCGTAACTTGCAAATATTAACTTTGACATGCCGCTACGGGAAGACTACGCGAGGTAAAAGAAATTCACAAGTAAAGTCTGTAAAACTAACACTATGTCGTACAAAAATAAAAATACGAATTTTTGTCACGTGAACACCTTTAATGGTCCGTGATTGGTAGAGCCCCGAAAAACTCAAGTTTTATATAGAGCCCAAGCTAAAACTCAAAACAACTGTACATTCGTGCCACTTTTGCAGCTGGCTCTTGCCTTATTTAACGCATCTTAGAGAACGCTAGTGTACCAACATACCCTTCAAAACGCTGTAGATTCGGTGATATACTTCTGACACAACTTAGCTGTTGCAAACCAGTAACAGGCATCAACTATTACAACAGCAGGGTTCTTGTACGCTCAGTCAAATAGGACAACAGCTCCACGTACAAGTGAAAGCCAGTAATCTTCTGGTAAGCTGAACGTGTGTTGAAACCCAGAAAACAGTCAAGTTTTCCCGCGATAAACCATCACCTCTACTGATCGCTAGCAAAGTGAATACAGCGTCAACCCAAGACCGCTGTCTAGGTATAGCCGTACCCGAAACAACGTTTTTGCGTTTTTACGGTTAGGAATTTAGGGTGGATAAGATTCGAATGTAACATAACAGCAATATGTGCGGCTAAGTTGGAAACTAGAGATTCCATGGTATTTTATGTATTCTATTTGCGGAACTCCATTGAATACAATAAAATAATCTACTATCAACGATGTCGTCTCTCCCTGCTACACGAATTATATTAAAATAATTAATTGGTTTTAGGATAACTCATTGAGAAAGGTTGAAATTTATTTTAAAATAACAATACATTACTTCCGTAAAAATAACACAATGGTGATTTATTTTTCTATATTAATCCTTTTGTGAATAGACATTTGTTTCGCAGCAGACACCCGGGAAATCAAACGTAATTAAACAACAGCAAGCAAGCACTATTTTCATAAATCTTCAGGGATTTAGTGAGCTACTCCACCCTAGTGAATTTCAAATCTAAATAACTAATACAATCACATAACCGATATAGATACCTAAATAGCGGTTCCAGACACGACTTATACTACACTGAGAGAAAGAATTGTTTCATTATACTAAATATATTTGTTTAGGTGATGTTTGCTTCAGCTAAACAATATTTTGTTAGTAAGACCAAGCTTAGAGTCCTCCAAACCAATTTAATTATTTCCCTCGACCAAATTATTCATTTAAACGCAATTTGTTTGTGCTAAACGTATATTTGGTTGCTACAGGACGTCGAATAAATAGTTTGTGTAAACAAACAACTAGTTACAACTTGTCAGCAAAATAATATTGTTAGTTATAAGTGAAGTGCTTTGAACCAACAATTTTTTTTTCGATGGACTAAATGATTTTGTTGGCGAAACTAAATACATTTGGTTGACTTGCGGAAGATGGCAGGCTGGCGTACGTAAGCGATAAGATGGCGAACACTGTGTACCTCAACATTCAAAATATAAGTTTATGCCACAAGTAGGACGTCATAAACTGTTAATCAGCATAATTCTAGTATCTTAATTTTTGCTATAACAATTTCAAAGTGGTTAATTCGATTGAACACAAAAGAAAATGCTATAAACTTGAAAAACACCGCAGCTGCACGACTCGTTCTTTGTGCTGCGGCCCTGCGGTGCACGACTTAACTATTCCTTTACAAATAACAATCTGTCATCGAAGCACTCGTAGCTCAGTTGGTTAGGTCATGAACAGACAGAGGCAAGTGAAGCGATAATGGGTCAAATACCGGAGCGGCCATACTTTTTTTTTTAACTCTTAAAATTTAAAATTTTTTTCAAGATTATAAGATATAATTTTTTTAGTTCTTAACATATTGCATGTGCTTTTGATATGGCCAACGAAATATTTTTATGACCAGCTAAATATTTGGTACTGCTAACAAAATTCAGCTATTTGCCTCAAACAAATCAAGGGAACAAAATAATTTGGTACGAGCAAACAAATATTTCTTTGCCCCTATACAAACAAATGATTTGGTTCATTCAAACAAATTTTGTTTGCACCAACAAAATTTTTTTCCCAGTGTAGCGTATTGTTTTTCTCCTTTCTTTTCAGTATAACATTTTTCCAAGTGACTGTAAATAAAAGTCATTCAATTCACCGGAAATTCTCAAACAAGCATTGCCGTCGAAGCAATATATTTTTGATAAACAGAGTTTTAAGTCATTTTGTTTCATAGCCGGTGACAATGCGTGTTTGTCTACTCATAAATCACACGCGTGTATGCGTAAGCATCGCAGTAACTTTATTCTCATGGTCATTGGCACAGTAAAATGAACGATATCCATGCACGAAGACATTCACCAATAAGCTCGATTTAAATCTAGGGACAAATTTTACGAGATTATGTTTTTGCTGGCATAATACGTACGGAAACACAGCAAATAAAATTTAACATGTAAATTTTGTTTTCTCCGACACTCTTTAGGTACGCAACGCTCTTAAGGGCGCCGTCTACTAGAATCGTGAAGAGGCGCGCAGACCTTTAACAATCCTGATATCATTCGAAAACCATTCAACATGTTGTCACGCGGTTAGGCTACGAAAAGCATTTAAGGATCTTAGTACAGGTATATAATTTTGCCATTAACTGTTATCGTTCCTAACAAGTATTTTTTTTTTTTTTTTTTAGTGTGAAAGTGACCGAATCGGGACTTATGACGCTGATTTTTATGTAAGAGTAATAATTTTCACGATATTCTGAATATTATAGACCTGTAGAGCGACTCTTTCCCTTTCGTCGCGTAAGATAAAATTATATGGTCACCGCTTGAAGTCCCATAGTAAAAACAGTTCGGCGGAAAGCTTGCACGCTAGTTCAGCGCTTGGCTCGTTAAGGCGACGTAACATGTGTTGCGCGCTTCAAGGTCGACCTAACAGCTCCGTCGCTTTTGAGCCTCTCACGCGCGGGTAGACGGCGCCCTTAAGGGCTTGTTCCCGAGTTTTTTTCAGACTGGTGCCAATAACTGAAATATTTTTTAACCAAAAGTTTTGAAAAAAAAAAAATTTGAGTCAATGTGCAATCACACGATGCACAATACTGTGGACGCGTTTTTTTTAAATAATGTACCATTCGCCAGCATTTAAAAAAAAAATAATAATTTCCTTCATTTTTGGTTATTTTCACGACGAAAAACGTGGTACTTTGGGTAATGAAATCTAAAAAACCATTCAGTATAATTCTACAAAAAAATTCACCTACAAATTATAACATATAAGTGTCAAAACTGTGCAGCGAAATTTTGATATGAGTATTAGGTAGCAATAAAAAAATATTTTCGAAATTACTGCAAAATTCCGTAACAAGGCCTTAAGAATTCAACCGACAGAGTTTATATGGGATTTCAATGTGTGAATAAATTAATTTTCATCAAACCAATTGGACGGTGTTATGTATCACTAGACTATGTGCTAATTAAGTTATAAATTACGTTGTAAATATTTTAATAAGACTGTTTCAGATTTGTAAAAGTTTCAACATGTTTTACTGATACCTTACAATAGAGGCATAGTCTACTGATGCACAACACCGTCCAATTTTAAAAATAACTCTCAGAAACATTAAATGTATTAATAAATATTGAGACAAAATTAATTTCATTCCTAGTTTTACAATATGAATTTTAAAATTGAATTTCAGACATTAAGTAACAAAAATTGGGGAAGAACGTATGACATTATTCGTTCTGAAATGTCACGCAGAATACGTTCTGTTCGAAAGAACTATGTTTTGAGAAGTGGGGCAGTGGTTGGCGAAGTGGCCAGAGCACTGACCTCTCACCACGGTGATCCGAGCTCAATTCCCGGCGAGGTCGGCGCCACGGACTTATATAGCATGTTTGAATCGCGCCGCTGGCCGGCGAGTTTTCTCGGGAATCTCCCGTCTCCCCGCCCCTCTCATCCGGCTTCTCACCATTGTAGAGCCTCATTCAACGTCATCCTTCGGACAAGCAGATACGTACGGGGTTCGATACCCTGGCATCGAGTACTCTCCTCATTCGATATGTATTTATTTATATAGAAGTAATCAAATTTATCGTTTTCACTACACGCATGGTATACAGGTGAAATAAATTATTTTCGTAATTTAATACATACTGCGAAATCAAAGTTGCTACAAAATTGTCAGGATCAAATTTCCCTTACTTTTCCATGTTTTCCACCAAAAAAATGCCAATATTTTTTTTAGTAAAAAAAATTCCGAAAAAGTAATGGCTACTCAACCGTTTTCAAACGGACTTTGCTGCCACGTTTAGTTACTCTAACCCAAAGAACATCTATAACTTTGATTGTTTTGCTACCAATCGGAGACAATTCCAGTAGCATCGTAATAAATTTAGTGTACTGCCGACATATTTATATTTATTGTAACCTTGTAGAACTATCTACCGTAAACAACAACTGTAACCTGTGTTCCAATCTTAAAGGTTAAGAAAAATTAATTATAAGTTACTTTTTCTTTATTACTTATTGGCAAAAAATATGAAGAATTTACATCATCTCCGCTTACACAATTAAATAAATTGCAAGACTTCAGGGAATAGTTGAATCAATAAGACTAAGTTTGTATACACCTTTAAATTTCCAGGTGATCAAATGCAATTACCCTGACTTTTCCAGGCTTTCCTTGACCATTTTCAAATTTCCTTACTTTTCCAGTTTTTCCCCGTTTTCCAGACCTGTAGCAACCCTGAAAATACTATGGGAACTATTTTCTGGCGTAGTCGTCATGTGAAGAGGTCAGCCGGTCAATGACTTGTGCCTATGGTAATATTTATATCCGCTGTCACCTTATAATGGATCAGGTAGGCCTTTTCTGTGAACATGCCCACTCATATCAGCTCACGGAGACACGCGACACGACTAGCACGGGTGATCCAACCATGGCAAACCCAACCCCACCTATTCTTTTTATTGCTGGTCAACCACAGATGGCAGTGGCAATTAAAACTGCAGCCACGCGTCGCGCATAGTTCATTACAAAACACGTTCCCTCTGGCGGGGCGGGGTATTCTAACAATAGAACTTTTAAAAAGCCCGTCCCTAGAGATGATGGTAAGATATAATGGTTACAGACACTGGAAAACCGCGAAAATGTTTAAAATAGTCTCCAATAAACTGTAGTATATTAACGTGTGAACAGTTTTGAAACAAATCAACACACGCTGTGTGTCCAAGCTGTACAGTTCTAACTCGGCCTGTTGTAGAGAGAAAAAAATGCTACAAATAAACGATAGCCAATGTTGATACAAAACATTCAGGGTTACGATGGAGCCTAGCAAACAGTCAACTATTCCCGCGATTTTCCAGTGTCTCTAATGATGGTACATAACGAAAATGTTTTGTACCAACATACCCTTGAAAACACTATGGTTTCTTGCAACAGTATGATTCGGCGACATACTTCTGACACAACGTAGCTGTCTGCAGACCAATAATATTACAATAGCGGGATTGTTATTGGTTCAGTCAAACAGGGTAACAGCTCCAAGTACTAGCTAAAACCAGCAATCTTCTGGTAACCTGAACGTGTGTTGGAATCCAGAAAACTGTCAAGTTTTCCCCGCCATAAATAATCATCTCTAATGATGGTTTATCGCGGGAAAACTTGACTGTTTGCTGGATTTCAACGTAAGTTCATCTTGTTAAATACTTATACGTGGAGCTGTTACCACATTTTAATGAACCAATAAGAATCCCGCTATTGTAAAATTTGATGCTTTGGTCTGCAGATAGCTGTGTTGTGCCAGACGTATATCACCCAATCATTAGAGACATGAACTTTTCGCGAAAAGAATTTTGCCCCACTTTGTTCCAGTGCCTTATGTGTACGTCTGCAGTTCTGCTTCATAGATATTGGTAGCGTGCCTTTGAACTGTGACGTTTCTCATTTGACTGTACCAATCACCATAAGGTTACTGTAACACCACACGTCTGTGATTTGCGTGTAAAACCCCACGACACACGAATGTCAAAACATCCTATCTCTGACCGTGAAGCAAGTCTGCAGACGTGCACACAAGTCACTGACACAAAGTGAGGCAAATTTCTTTTCGCGAAAAGTTCATGTCTCTACCAATCATGCATAAAGGAAGAGACCACGGTGTTTTCAAGGGTATGTTGTACCAACAAAATTTCGCGATATATCATCTCTACCCGTACCACTTGGGAAAGTAAAAAGTTTGCGAATTAAATTACCTGCATGTTAGAATCCACTTCCCTATGTATACTCAAGCTCCGTCTATTCGTTCATTGCCTGCTGTTCCAGTTGAAAACAGCCAAGAGCTAGGGACCTGAAAAATTTGCGTTTTCTTTGGGACGCATGCAAGAATTCAAACAAGTATAAGTTCGTGTCAATTTCTCAATTGTTAGGGCCAGGTAGTTTTCGCGAAAAGATTTTTGCCCCACTTTGTTTCACTGTCTTACGTGTACACCTGCAGCTCAACTTCATCGCTATTGGCAGAGTGTTTTTGTGCATAGTTATTATTCATTTGACTGTGCCAATCAGTACACGGATAACTGTGACACAACACGCCTGTGACACAGAATATTTAGGAATACAGAAGTGAAATAGTCGGCAGGAAGGCGAACTCAT
>PNEQ01098362.1:59690-82762 GCA_003012365.1 Medauroidea extradentata
TGGCGAAAAGATTTTTGCAACATTTGGTTTCGATGAGTCATGTGCACACCTGCAGCTCTGCTACATCGTCTGTGGTTGGATAATTTTACTCTCACTGGCCTTGGCAAATTATAGACGTACAGACTCACAATAATCTTATTCTGATTGGTGCAGTCAAATGAGAAACGTGTCTGAACATAGACACGCTGCCAATAACCTTAAAACAGAACTGCCGATGTGCACGTGAGTCACTGAAACAAAGTGGGGCAAAAATCTTTTCGCGACAAAATCGTGACCCTATAAATAAGGAAACAAGTCGTGGTGGTAACACGGGTTACGGTTAGAAGCCAATATATATTTGACTTCGGCCAGTATGTGTATAGGTCTGAGAAGTCTAGGCTGTTGCCAGATTAATACGAGAAATACTCGTGCCTCTGCTCATGAATAGGGGCCAAAAAAATGCGCGTTTTCTTTTGGACACAAGCAAAAATTCTAACAACTATGAATTCGTGTTACTTTCTCAACTGACTCTTGTTTTACGTCACTCCTCGTGGAGAGCGTTGAGCCAATAATGAAGAAGCAAACACATGGAGGCTAAATCGTGTTGTTTCACCGTGACAACGAGCAACAATTAACAACTGTTGTCTACTTGAGTACGTAGATGTTCTTGGAATTGGAGACTAGCCTACAGGTCAGTGAACCCGAGAATTTTTCCCGTCTCTACTCATGAATGCAGTTGCAGCTAACAATTTTGTTGTCTTCAAGCAGGTAACCGCAATGGCAACTCTAGCATGCACCATGTGAAGTTTAACAATTTTTGTTTTCCATGCACCAGTACTCTAAAACATACCACTGAACATACATTAATGCAATCGTATCAGCGAATATGTTTCGAGAGAGGACATAAATGTCTGCAAGGCATATTTTGTAAACAAAACAGTGTTTATAAACATCGCGGAGGTAGGGCATTCCAAAAGAACGAGCCTTAGCCCCGGGTGGGTTACATCCCTGTTCTTTTCCTTTCTAGAACAGCAGCCCTTTTTAGGGCGGGGATTGTGTATGTAGGTAGGTTCCGCCCCTCCCGCGACGCCTAAAAAAACTGGGTCTGCACTGGAAATCTTGCCACCCCCCAAAAGTCTGGCGGAGGGGAAGGCCGGTAGGGGCAGTAGACAGTTCCCCCACACAGCGGCGCTGGTCCGGACGATCAATACCCCACGCAGCTCGGCGCTCTGTGCTCGCGCTGCCCCGGCCTCGTTGCGGTGGCCGGCGTCAACAGCGCCGATTACGTCTGGCCGTTGGGCGAGACGCCACCAGCTGGAGGCGGCGCGCACTTGCCACCCCCTCCCATCCCTACGACATCGTCGCTGCGACCATCACTCAGCATAGATAAGTCTTTCAGAGGTGAAGCCTGCAGTGTTCCTAGGCACGAGCTGCTAAGCAATGACAAGAGATGATGGTTTATCGAGGAAAAACATGACTGTTTGCTGGGTTTCAACTCATGTTCAGCTTATCAAACGCTCACTGGTTTTTCCTTGTGCGTGGAGATGATACCCTATTTGACTAAGCCAATAGGAATCCCACTATTGTAATATTTTATGCCTGCTGTTGGTCTGCAGACGTTATCACCCAATCATACACGTGGCGAGAAACTACAGCATTTTCAAGAATATGTTGGTACAAAAATTATGCGTGATATACCATCATCTCTAAAAAATACCCAATCTCCTGTAACGCGAGTACACATAGGTACGAAGGTCCGGGCCAATGACCCTTGAGTATAGGACAGTGGATTATAGCCTGGTGCCATACAATAACGCGAAATTTGCACGTCTCAAAGCATAGATAGCTACAGACATACAAAATTCGCGTTATCATTTGGTAGCAGACTAAACTTTACTTTCCTATACATAACAGAGCATAATCTGCTATTCAATTAGCTTGTCATTTACGTGTGTTACGTCTTTACAGAGATTGGCCTCTCTACCGTGTAAACATTCTCCGCGGCAAGTCACGACAATATCGGCCAGCGGGAGACGTCGAACGAGTCTACAGTCACTTGGAGACTAATCAGCTGTCAGAAAATAATGCGAATTTCGCATGTCTCTATAGATAGGAACCCCTAATTTTCGCGAAAAGAATTTTGCCGCACTTTGTTTCAGTGACTCACGTGCACATCTGCAGCTCTGCTTCATAATAAGTGATCGGACGTCTTAGCTCTGACATGTCTTGGTGTTTTACTGGCAAATCACAGACTTGTGACGTTGTAGTAACGTTATTGTGATTGGCGAAGTCAAATGAGAGACATCACTTCACAAAGACACGCTGCCAATAACCATGAAGTAGAACTGCGATGTGGACGCAAGTCACTGAAACAAATTGGGGCAAAAATCTTTTCGCGAAAATCAGTGGTCCCTATCTATAGATAACTCGTGAGTTGTCGGTGTGATTTTAGACTAGTAGAGGGCGGGTAGACTTTTCTGCCAGTACCGTACAAGCAACAAGGAATGAATTCTACAGTAATAATCAACACCTCGGGCAACACACCTTTATTGGGTGCGACATGCAGGCTCATAATAGCATGTGATCAAAGTCGAGCCAGTGAAGAATTTTGCAGCAATTCGTTTCAATGCCTTATGTGCCCAATTGCAACTCTGCTTCATGGTCCGTGATGTTTTTACCCTAAACGTCCATGGGTTATACCCGCAAATCACAAACTGCACGTACACTACAGAATCACAGTAGCAAATACGTTACTGCGTTTAGTTCGAGCTTGGGACTCAAACATTAGCGCGCGTACAGTAGTTTGGATGAGTGAGCCTACTATAAAAATACACAGAACTAACCATCAGGTGTCGCGGTAGCCGACTGGTCAGATCACTCGCCTCCCGCCAAGGTGATCCGGGCTCGACTCGGCGGGGTCGGTCCCCGGATTTTCTCATGTGGGGCAATGCCGCTGGTCGGCGAGTTTTCTCAGGGATTTCCCGTTTCCTCCGCCCCTTCATTCCGGCACTGCATACATTTTCACCCTGACCAGCGCTGAAGACCGCGATGCTAAGCGCTCGCTTCGACAGACAGCATGCGACAGTGGTGAAACTTCCCGGGACGACGGGATGCAGCTCTCACACCTGCGCGAAGATGGAGAGCTCCAAGGCCGCGAGGCTAATTACGAGGCAAGGCTCGCCGCGGGCTGAGGGAACAAACAAGCGACGACGTCGCGACAGGTGGCTTGTAGACGACTATCTGAAGGCGCGCTCTGGCTGGTGTGACGAGACACTCACAGCGCCGGACGTCGAAAGTCGTCGCACGTATGTAATTAATCATCGCAATTACGAGTTGCCCCGTGCATTTCTGATGACCGGCCAGGTTGGCGCAGTGCCACTTGTACGACCTTCTTTAATCATTTCTAGTGACGCGTCACGGCGCCAAGGGCGATGTTCACCGGCTCATCTGGTACAGTATCACCACTAGCGCAAGACTAAAACTGCGTGCAATGATATCGTACATCACTCGCCTGAAATTTTCAGTGGTGACCCCTTTTTATTACTTAAAAGTTTTAAGCAAAAGCCATTGCATGCTTCTAGAGTAGTTTCGCACGCATCCCGTGATTTCTGCAACACAGTACCTTATGTGCACATCGGCAGGTGTGCTTCATGGTTATTGGCAGCGTGTCTTTGGTAAGATGTGTCTGTCATTTGACTGCACCAATCAAAATAATGTTATTGTGACTTCATCCTGTTGTAATTTGCCAGTAGAACGCTAAGACAAGTGAGAGTTCAAACATACAATCACTGACCTTGAAGCAGAACCTGCAGATGTACACATAATGCATTAAAATCAAATAGTGGAAAAATCTCTTCGCCACAAAATCATGGCTCTAGACATGATGTATGGAACGGCGCCAGAATGAGAGGGCGGGTGAAACGGGGGATCTCCTAGAAAACACGCCGAACAGCGCGGCAGCACGATTCCCACATGCAAGAATCCGGGTGTCTGCCCCGCCGAGGATCGAGCCCAGATCGTCTTGGTGGGAGACGAGAGGTCTGATCCCTCGACCACCGCGGCTCCTCGAAAATGGGAGAGGAACGGGACCTGATCTTTCTTTACGTTATCATCCCAGCACTCACCTGGAGCTATTCCGAGAATCGAAACCGGGTCCTTTCGAATCCAACATGTACCGTTGTGCCATACCATTCAGTGAAGAAACTCATTCTAAGGAAACCCTGTTTTCCCAACTATATTTTTAAACAATTTGCCGGAGTGACGATTTTCTGACTATTTATGAAACAGGATAAATATAAAATATGTTGATCCTTCCGCCAAATATAATCCGTAAGGCCCAATATGGTTTTCTGCGCATCACAACCTCTTCCGTTACCTCATTCCTCGCAGTCTCTCTCCATCTCCTGAATTTATATCTCGATAGCTTTTAACGTCGCTCCAAAACCAAAGTATACGGCAAACGTTTTGCCCACAAATAAAAAGAATGAGGAAAGGACCATAAAGAAATGCAATATAATACGAAGTAACTCAGTCCGTAAAACAAAAACAAAATAGTGTGCCACGTTGTCGATATTCATCAGCCGAGCGACGGAGTTGTTGGTTGCACTGATTGCTTCTCACTCGACGATATCCTCCTGGAGAAGAGTAATATCACGCCTCCAGCGATTGTGCAAGCTGTCAAGTTGGCAATGCGGAGCGCTGATTCGTCTGGATTCGGCCTTACTTCGCAGTTTTGCTGGCTTTCGCAGACAGCAGACAAACACACTGACATTGCCGCCATGTTTGTTGCGATAGAAATGCGTTACTTACACCAGCAAACAGCTATGTTGTCACTCAAACACGCAGTGCACGCTAACATACCCGAAATGATGTTACACATTAAAAACTTCTACAGTCACGTCCGATCATGCCGTCATTCTTAAAATTGTCATACTGCCACATGCGGTGCTCTGCAGTATCCTTACTACTACAATATCTTTAAGGGGGAGTGTTAGATAATATTTTTGTATTTTCAGTTTTCTAGTTCTAGCATTTATTCAAGTAGTATTACCAATATTTTCTATTTGACAAGACATACGACATATTCTTCATAAACTACTTGACATACATAATAATAGAATCTATCATTAGTTTTTCAAGCAGAATTATTGTAAGGGATTTATAGGTTAACTTTCAAGAATGATTACAAGTTCAATATAAGATGAACATATAACACTATTATGATCTGCAAAATTCAGCACATACATCTTCTATGCCTCAACATTGCCACACATACCAAAAATATTTGAAAACAGAAGGTATTGCAGAAAGTCGATAAATTAAATTTGGCAAGTAGCCCTCCCCCTTAAGGATGTTCAAGTGGGGAAATATTATAATTTTATATTTGCATAAAACAATGTTAGTTTTATACACGTTACTTGGTAGAACATTTTCTTCTTACAAAAAAAAATAGCTCAGCCTGTTTTGCCATAATGACATTTCAAAGTCAAAATTAGCATGTTTTTAGTTCATACACCACCGAAAACTAATTAACATAATGAAACAAAATAATTCACAGTTAAAGTACATGTCACTGGCTACGGCTTTAAGTAGATAAAAACCCATTTAAATAATGTTTCGTATTTTCAAAATTCCTGAAATTGGAAATTTTTTTGCAACTTTAGGAAATGTTTTTAATGCACAAAATATTTTTGTATTGGATTTTTGTATGCTTACGTCCTAGCCCGTGACATGTACTTTTACTGCAAATTTTTTTTCGTTTCATTATGTTGATTGGTTTGGGGGGGGGGGAGTGTATGAACTAAAAACATGCAAATTTTGACTTCAAAATGCCATTATGGGAATTTTTTGTAGGAGTAAAATCTACACCCAACGCCTATAAAACTAACACTGTTTCATACAAATATAAAATTATGATTTTTCCCCATTTGAACAACCTTAAGCGCGCCGCCTACCACGCGCTTCAAATGTTTTGCAGTGTGTTCTAAAATACGTTATATTTTACGAAACTATTTCACATGTGTCCACTGCGCCAAGAAACATACTCTAGACAAGGACTTAATGCCAGTGTTAACAACACAGTACTCATATTAAACACAGTTTCTAGGTCATACAACATACCTAAAACTGTCTTTTAAGGTCGCCGTACTTCAAAATGTACTATCGGGATTTACGTGAAACACAGAATAACGCACTGGAATTTACTACAGACCTACCCTCAATAAAATGATCAACGCTATAAGTCCCATAGTAAAAATGGAACGGCGGGAATTTCGCACTGTAGTTCAGCGCTTGGCTCGTTGTGGCAATGAGGCATTTGATGTGCGCTTCATGATAACCCTTATAGGTCCTTTAACTTCTGGGCCTCTAATGGGCATGTAGGCGTAGGCCATAAGGGATCTGACTACCTACCCAGCGTGCATCCACATAGTTTAAATGGACAATCAAGACTAGTATTTAAGAAATTTCTTCTTAATTGACAAATTATAAAGATTGCTTACATCTTACAAAAAAAAGCATTCAACATAAAAAGCCCCTATTTAAAAATTTTGATGTCAACAATATTGATTTTTAAGTGTAGAAAAGTCAAACTTACATACTATTCTGAGCAACAAACTGCAGTATTATTCTAGCTAGGCTATATTCCATGTATCATCGTGCAAATAAAGATTTAAAAAAACCAACCGTCTTTATACAGCAATGAGCGCACAGGTACGGTTTCATTCACACCGCTGTGGCATACAGACACACACGCGCAGAGAAATAAAAAGAAACAAGCGACGTACGGAGGCAATAAAGTTACAACTTCCAGCATCCTTCACTAAATACAGGCTGGGAACTAACGAGTTGAACAAGCTCACGTTGTTAAATGAATGCGCCAGACAGCTTGTTTTATCCCTAATGCGACGAAACATGGTATAAATTACTTAATTTAGATGTGTACAATTTGTTTAAAAAAAAGAGTATTAAACCAATTAGCCGTAATGGTAAGATTAGTAGAGCAACCATCGAAAAGCGGAAAATGAGAAGGAAAAAAAATCCTGAACCGGTTACTCCCCCAGATAATTTTCTATATCGCCCGCGCCAACGAAATTGATAGGATAGTGGATGACTAAGTGCGCGGAGAAACTTCCCGGCGTTCACGCTCGACTGGTAACATCGATAATCGATGCGGAGGCCAGAAACACCCAACACCCAGTGTTGTTGATATCGGGACGCACGCCGACGCCGACGGTGGGGAAAACAAAAGCGGTTCAGCACGGGCGTTTCAAAAAGCGTCGTCGCTTCATCTCCTCCCCACTTCCTCTTCTCTTCGGAGCGGGTTGGGTTGATGAGGGGGAGGACAGGTTGCTGGACTGATCGAAGAGAAAAGGGGGGAGGGGAGCCATCACGACAGAGATGTCGCGGCCGGCGACCCAGGTCAGTCGTGCGTGACTTCAGCTGAACGTCTCGATACACGTACAGTCCACAGCTCTACTGGTCCACTGCACAGCATCACGTTTCTACCGCACTCCCCAACCAATCACGCTTATAGGGTACATTTTTTTCTATTACATCCCTTATCCCAATGCCGCTGCGTTAACCGTTGCTTGACAGAATTAAGTTTACGCACCAGGGACTACAACCGTAGCAAGAAATTTCGTTTAGGGGGTCCTAAACCTAAGAATGTTATATTTACAAAGTAACGTCGATAACCCCCCCCCCTCCTCCACCAACTAAAATGGTGGTTCGGGAGCCCTCTCGGGGAAATTTTGGATTTTCGAAGTACAAAGGGGTGTTATTTAAATAGTTTCAGCAATATAAAGAAGGGGGATGGTGACTGCACGAACATCTCTGCAAGAACCTATTATGATGGATTCTTAACCTATAGCTACGATATAACAAAAACAAATAAACACAAGCGTAACCTCATTGCACAAAAGTAAGTTTCGACTCGCTATCGCCCACTGACAGTTCATCATGGGTTTAATTTCCACCAGAACGTTAAGTTTCCTGCTGTGAGTGAAATGCTGTTCTTGAGGTAAGGTAAAGTAACTGGGACAACGAGATTGTTATGATGACAAACTACTTGAACAGGCGCTGGGAGAGAAGTTGGCCATGGCCTTTGTTAAGGAGCCATCCCCGCATTCGTCTGGAGCGATTTCGGAGAACAATGGAAAACCGAAATCAGGATGGCCGGAGCCGGTGGATCGAACCCAGGTCCTCCCGAATGCCAGTCCAACGTGTTACAGTTGCATCACCTCTCTCAGTGCTGTTCTTGAGATTTAACCAGAACTTCCAGGCTTTCGAGCACACAGTCCAATGAACAACGATAGTGATGTGTTGTCTCAAAGTTATTTGTATGCTATCCAATATTTTACTTTTGAAATTCCATCTGTCTTTCATATTGAGTTCTGTGTTCACGTATGTCTGTTCTGTCGGTCTGTTACAAGCTAGGTCGTAAGAGTCCGTGTCTTCTCGTGTAATTTAAAAAAAAATCCCTGTGGAATGTGAAGCTGGTAAAGGGTTTAACTGCCAACGAAACATAAGGAATGGCGTACGTCCGCAAACCCATACATTCTCATTAACTCCCATTGCAACAAGACGGGAGCAGATGTCTGTTCACAAAACGCAGCGACAAGCTTGTCTAAGGAAATCTAGTTTTCTATGTCTTCAGCGTTGCGTCGTCTACGTCTTACATCTTTTGACGTTTAGTTGCCACTATCCTCTTGTCTTGCGTGTCACATTGTCGTCGTGTTAGTGATTTCCTGCGTTGTCATAACTGTGGTGTCCTGAGTTTTCTCGGATTTCGTTGTTATGTTATTAGTTTTGAACATTTATTTTTCGTTATTGTGATTTTACGTAATTGACTAAGGTATTTGTCGAGTTACATTTTTGTTTACGTATGTGCTGACTGAAGCTAAAATCTGTTTGTTTTTCTATTGTTTTTCCTCCAAGAGAGGTGGTGAGGAGGATAAGTCGGGTTCACAGTGGAAAATTAGTGATATTCAGGATGAGTCAGGGCGGCCAACTTTTCGTGTTGATAGCTTCAAATAGGTCAGTCGAACATGTGTGTTCAATTTTTTCCGTACAAAGACTATAAAGGCACCGTTCGTTCGCAAGAAAAATAACATTTCCTTTGATTATGACATTTTCATAACAACATTTGTGATATATTTTGAATAGAAAAATCTGAAAAGCTATTAGGCTTATTGCCACTAAATAAATTAGGTACAAATTATACATATCTGTGACAAAACAATGTAGAGATTCTACGATATGAACATTACCTTGCTTTAAAAAAAATCACCATAAAACCACCGGGCGTGGTCGTAAGGGGGCCGCCTACCACGCGATTAAAATGCGTTGCTACGTGTTCGTAAACAGTTTTTTTTTTTTACAAAACTATTGCACATGCTCCCATTGTGTCAGAGTAAAAAAAAAAAAAAGAAAAAACACTTCGGGCAAGGTCGGAAGTCGTTGTTTTAACACTTCTACTCTCTCCAACATAGGTAAAAACTGCCTCTTCAGACTGCCGTACTTCAAAATTTACTAACCGGAGGTGTTTGAAACTCAGGTTGAGACATACAATGAACTTTGCTACAGACTTTCCACCAATACATTCGTATGGTCACCGCTTTAAGTCTGGACCAGCGGGAATCATGCGCGCTAGTTCAGCGCTTTGCTCATAGTGGCGATGCGGCATTTGATGCCCGCTTCAAGGTCACCCTTACAGCTCGATCACTTTTGAACCAAAAACTAAAAACGCGCGGGTAGTCGACGCCGTTCAGAACAAATTACTAACACGATTTATATTTTATAAGCTACCACAAACAAAATAAACACACTCCGTTCTGACTCGTACTGATATCTTACAAGCCACGTTATGACGCAGAAAGCATACCTCATTATTATTATTATTATTATTATTATTATTATTACAAACGTTAATATCCCGAAATTTTTTTGCGGCCGGGTTCGGAACAACGATCAAACCACTCCTCCGTGTTAGATCTTCAAAATGTAATGCAATTCTGAGAATAAAATGTCAGAAATACTGAGCTGTCAATTTCAAGACACATGAGGAAACATTGCGGAAAAGTCCAACATCACCTGTCAGCCGGTCGCCTCCGTAAGGTCCGTTATCGTAACCGCATATAAGCAGCTGCGGCGCCAGTTATAATCAGAGCAAACATTGTAGGAACGCAGCTGAAAACGAATCGTTATCAATACCGATAACTGACCCGTCATATCTTCACGGAAAATGTGAGTTATGCTGCCACGAGACTAAACGAGCACCAACGCTTTTGATCCGCACAGATATCAAACTTGGTGATTGTCACCCGCCAAGTCGGAATAACAGAACTGCTGCATTTAATTTGGCTTTAAAATTTTCTAAAATGTTTTATGTTCGACAAGGAAGATTAAATAGTTTATAACGCTGTATGCCGTTGGTATTGCACGACTACTACTTATACTATAACTTTGACCACCCGTAGATGACTTCCCCCGGAATTACTAGTCAAAAAATAATAAATGTAGCGAAGGTGTGACCATTTAATAGGCTAACGCTTAGGAAGGTAACATCTGTGCCATGTCAATGACGTAATTTTAATAAATATCACTGTATGGAACAGCGAAAATTGAAGAATTCGATTATGGCAAGTACGGAACCTCCTTTAAGGGCGCCGCCTACCTGCGTGTTAGAAGCTCAGAAACTACGGATCAGTAAGGTCGACCTTGAAGCGCGCATCAAATTCCGCGTCGCCTCAACGAGTCAAGCGCTGAACTAGCGTGCAAGGTTACCGCCGAACTATTTTTACTATGGGACGTACAGCAGTGACCACGTAATTTTATTGGTGGAAAGTCTCCAACTAAGTTCAGTGCAGGCCGCAATCTGAGTTTCACATACATCGGGTTAGTATATTTTAAAGTACGGCAGTCTGAAAAGACTGTTTTTAGCTATTTTGGAGGGCTTAGAAACAGTGTTATGAATTAGCATGAGGTTCCGACCTTGTCAGAAGTTTTTTTTTTCGTACGTTGCCACAATGGGCACACGTGAAGAATTTTTGTAGAAAAAACCTGTTTACGAATTCACTGCAGCGCATTTGAAGCGTGGGGTAGGCGGAGTCCTAAAGATCTCTACCTATTGAGCTTGCAGTTAAGAAGATTAAATGGGGAACAAATGACAAAACTAATTACTTCACAAAACTTTCAAGCAAAAGGTATTCTACGCGAAATTTCTGGAAGACTTTTGCAATATGAGAAACTTTGCCAGTAAAAAATATTTTTTAAACATACGTAAAAATTAGGCAACTATTCGAGCCGGCGTCGATAAGTGACAAAAATTTACTGCAGGCGCTTTATTGAGAGTACTTCGTTCTTTGACAATGTTCAAATTTCCACCTTAGTTATCAAAAGCGTCAGCATAAAGTTCAAAAGTCGTTATATAAGAACCGGATTGCCACATGACCAAATTGAACGCTGATGTATTTTAGGCGAAGATAGGGAATTGCGTACTGTAGTGGACTTTTTTTTTCTTCATAAAAAACACTGGTAAAGGACATAGCATGTAACAGGCTGCAATATGGCGCCGATCAATTAGGCCGTAAACAGAGGCCGACAACAAGCAATGGTCCCTTTACGGATATCAACGCCACTATCGACGGGAAATGTTCCCTTGACAAACTCGTCCATAACAAACGCGATCAACTTCCTAAAATGCAGTACAATAAACTTGAGGTCGGGAGCAGGCGCGCGGGCAGCGTCTTGATCACGTGGGGAACAGGTCTGGGCGGCAGAACAGGTCACCTGACCAGCGACAACAACCGGGCGGCGAGGAGTATCACGATGTTTGCCGCCATCACTGCGCCGCACCTTACGTAATTGCACATTTTTACAAATAGCACCTTGCAATTGTTTGAAAACAGATTACATTTTAATGTTTTATATTATCTTTTGCCCGCGACTTCTTTCGCGTAGTTTTCAACTTAATGCAATTTTTTTTTTTGTTATCCCGTTCTACTTCGTGCCCGTTTCGCAACCCCAACCCCTTTTGACCTTTAATGTATGCTTCATCTGTAAAATATTACACATTTTTAAAGTGGATATTCAATGTTTTGTTTAGGAAATGCCTTAGCTAGCGCCAATTTCTAGGACTCGTGATGTGGGCATAGCTACTTTTTAAGATTACCCCCCCCCCCCTTTTTTTCTCAATAAAAAAAAATTGAGCTGAATAAGCCCCTGCACGCACACGCTCGCACACACACACACAACAGATTATACACAATATATATATATATATATATATATATATATATATATATATATATATATATATATATATATATATATATATATTGTGTATAATATATATATATATATAACTCATATTCGGGAACCTTCGTGGGAGCACTCGCAACTATGACAGTTGTACAACCTACCTGCTACCATACATTTTCTGAACTTCTTCTCGCCGTTCTCTTGCGTCATTAATATTCACGTTCAAAAGTAGCCTATGTCCTTATCCAGGTTATAAGGCTACCTCTGCCAAATTTCGTTGAAATCGGTTTAGAGATTTAGTCGTGAAAAGGTAACAGACAGAAAGACAAAGTTACTTTAGCATTTATAGCATTAGTGCAGGTAATTATACGGGACGAACTGTAATATTTTCAATGCAATTTTTGCAACAGTTTTCAATTGGAAGGATTCCTCTGGAATTATATTTTTGTGGTTGGTTTGATCGTTACACAACACATAGTTTCTCGCCAGCAAAACTTGTGCATGTTCACAAACCTTATTAACTCTCGTAAGTCTCACTGCAGCATAGTTTCATAGATCTCAGTCACTACCAGTCTCTTCTGATCGGCTGTTCTGGTGGCCATCTGCTGCCGACCAATTTCGATTGGCGAGTCCCATGTTCACATAAGCTAGTATTCATCATCTCTATTTAATAATCGCAGGATGTTTTAAAATATTGATAGCTTCTCGTACTGTTATTGGTCTGTATTTGTTTATGTTGGCTTTCGTTTTGTACTTTTGCTAACCCCGCCTCCCCCACCCCCGAACTTCTACACATAACGTAGGCTAGAATGCTCCAAATTTTTTGTATAATTTACAAGGAATTTCTTTGCAACAGCGTTAAGATTTCCCCTGCAAAATTACTTGTTCCAGAGAACTTTGTAGTCTACCAAAATCACAGGTTTGTCGGAAATTATATAGTTTCTCACAAATCACATCCGCTATACTTGCTGGAATAAAATGAGTATTCATACAAATTACGTTCTAGGAAATTAACAAAATTAAGTCAATGAACTGTACATCAGATATAGGCTATACAAAAAGGCATAAGTAACATGCAAGTCAAGATGATCTAGGGGGATAATGTCCGGGATTACTAAGAGCAAGGTCGCAGATCAAATCCTGGAGTTACCAAAAGTATATTTCATTATTTTTTTCAAAATCTTTTATTATTATTCCTCAAAATAACTATGCATATTTTTTTCTGTTTATCAGTAATTTAATTAATAAATGTTAATGACAAAGCTAAAAATTTTATAGATAATTGTTCCTAATTGCAAGTACCCGACTATACCTCGTAAATTTACAGCATATAGCCTAATTTGCATTTACATACAAGAACACCCTTTAGTTTTACAGGAAATTTCTTTGGCAACTGGGGTACCAAGGATTTCCCTTGCAAAAGTACAAGCATTTTTTAAGAGTGTACGTTACGATAGGTTAGTAAACAGTGACTAAGACCCGGACGTAGTCAATTTATGCTGCGAGGTTTTGTGCCGAAGTAAGGATAAATAATTACATGTTATACGTCGTTCAGTACTTGTAACTGTCAAACCGACATATCATATATGCCACCATTCGGCTTTTTCGTTCATCTCGGTGCCGCCCACACTGCTATAGGATTTTTTACGCTTTTATTTTTAATAACCTATAAACTATGAGCAAATACGTATTGTCATCCTCAAAAACACTCGAAAACAAGAACTTATTTTTTCCGCACTAATTCCAGTAGCAATATTCCCATCTGGACGCAGGAAATAGTTAATATCTGAAAGATATATCCAGAAAGGTACCTGCCCTCCCTCAAATATAATTTCATATATAAATCTGTATCACTGCTCTCACCATTGGTCTTCAAGGAAGGTCGCATTCTCAAGGCTGCTCCCGATAGTTTTACAGCGATTTATAAAAAACAATTTTGAGCAACATAATTTTCATATCAAATAATCTTTTTTTTTTTTTTTCCCCACAATTTTGTACCATAAACTGGGCACACTTTGCACCAGCACGTGTAACTTTGCACCACAAAAAAAAAATATATATATATTTTCTATGCTGACAGTTGAAAGACAAGATTGTATTCGATGATATATTATAATTTTTTAAATACCCAGACGTGATGTGTCTTTATTTCACCAAACGACCTAGAAACAAATATATTTGGTGGTGCAAAGTATACCCACTTTACGGTATCTAATGTTTTGATAGCAATAAATCTCAGTTTTTGCACCCTGAGTATCGTCAATTTTTGTACGAAAATAATTTGTTGCGAAAGAACGGTACACTATTTTGCAAAACACATATATACAACTGAGAATCGTACGACTGTTCTTAGACTTACTTTTTTTTTTCAAAACATTCCGTTAAAAAAGTTTTGAGTTTTAGAATCAATGTGAAAAAAACTACCTAGCACGCAAGTGCCGGCACCTGGCGGACAACGGCGGCGGCCGCGTTGTGCAACCTGCCGCGTGCACGCGGGTGACGGCCCACGGCGACCAGGCGAGGCGAGACCGCGCCCCCCACGGGGTAACGAACCCGGCCCGGCCGGCGCTAATTGGTGCGCCGCCGTTCCGAGCTGCGCTTCTTTCACTGCCAGCCACGTATCTCCTGGAGCCTAGCTGTGGAAGGCGGTGCGGAAGAATGATACAGGGAGGTGAAGACACGTCACGAGATGTTGGTCAGCGTTGGCAAGAGTTCGTTTAAAGCCGGCTTCACACATTGGCCCAACACCCGACCTTGGAAGGAATCGACAAGTGTGTAAATGGTGTTTGGCCGATCTTGGAATGTTGGCCATGTGTTGGAAGCTTTGCCATTCATTGTCGGTTTTTGGTCCAACCATCAAAGGGATTGGCGTATGCATTGGCGTTAACTTGGTCTGTGTTTACACATTGGTGTTGCGATTTTACATTTTTTTGTAGTTTGAGAGGGAAATATTGTTATATGAATTGTTGAAATGGATCAGTGGACATTATTCTGCACATATACATAGAGTATGAATGTAGTTGCAGAAATTTCCGAATAAAGTTGACCCTCAATTTTCATGGAATTTAAATTGGCCGTATGACTGGTTAAAAATGAATTGGCCCAGTGTGTAAATAGCGACTGACGGTTTCTTGGTCATTGGCATTTCTTCCTTCCAAGATTGGCTCAATCACTTGGGCCAATGTGTAAATCCGGCCTAACATATACACACATATCTCCGCAAATAACTGTTCTGGGAATACTTTCATTTTTGGGAAAGGTGAGTGAGTGAAACACTTTACATCTAGGTCTTTAGCGCTGGTGAGGGATGACGTGAGTATGGAGTTCCTATGTATGACTGATCTAACATACTTCATCCTTTCCTTATTTAATTATTACAAGCCCTTATGTTAATTTGTAACTGACCACCCGGCCTAACACATAATTCATTGCCTTTATTCGCGCCTGCAATGGGATGCCTCAGTACACTGTAAAAATTATTTATGAATTCACCACACCAATGTAAACCTATGAGTGTTAAGTAAGTTTACCACACCAATGTAGGCCTATGAGTGTTAAGTAAGTTTACCACACCAAGGCCTATGAGTGTTAAGTAAGGAGGTATTTTAAAATTTAAGATGCAAGTGGATAAAGGTTCTATGTCACAATTTGAAAGAAAAAAATCCAGTTTTCCCCAAGAATGAAGGTGATGTACCTATTTGTCACATAGCATTCTCATAATTCACATAAATGCCACATGTTTACAGATACAGTATGGATGAAGTGGTAATGTTACATCATTGGTCATAGCTGGAACAAACTTTAGTGTTACTTTACTCAGAATTTTAATTTTGTAACATAACGACTTCCTCGACTTCGTCCACTTGTGTCAATCGTTTCCATACATAAATGCTAGCGTTCCTATACATTAAGAATGAGTGAGAGAGACTTTGATCAGCGCTTAATTTCGAAATCTTCAACGCTGGTGCGGAGTGACATGACGTGAGTATGAAGCAATGCCGGAATGAAAGGGCGGGGGAAACTGGAGATCGAGAAAACCCACCGACCAATGGCATCGTTCAGCACGATTCCCACGTGCGAAAATCCGGGAACCGACCCCGCCGGGAATGTAACCCAGACCGCCTTCACTGGGAGGTCTGTGAGAGGACACAGCCATATCTATACTGATGCTACCGTACTCGTTTAGTAAGCTGTAGTACGGAAAGTGTACCATACCGTGTATTGCTTCACTGAAAGAAACATTTTGTACGAAGTCTTTCCTGCAAAATTATTTTGCAGTAACAAATAAAATGTGGTGGTCATAAAATTTTAGTTGTGTCGGCAAAATGTTTTTGTAATGACCACAAAGTAAATTTCGCAGGGTAAATACCCACAAAATATTTTGTAGCTGCTACAAAATATTTCATCCCGTGTTAAAAACTTCTTGAGAAAGTATTTTTAATAGTGTACAAGCACACTAACAACTCTACCAACTTGCCACACGAATAAGACGAATTCACGGTCGCAAGTCGACGTTGCCGGTGAAAAACCTCCTATGTGCAAAATTAAAAAAATTTCAGAAAAGTAAAAAAAAAAAAATTACATATTATTGTTAGTGTTTAGGGTATTAACTATCACAGAACTACATACACATAATTCATTTGTATTAGTCTGAACACTTAAGTACAATTGCGTACACAAATTTTAATACGAAGTCTCTTTTAATACAACCGATATGACACACAGGAGGTTTTTCACCGGCAACGACGAAGTACTGCGGTTACACTGCAGCACGATCTAGCCATCACAGAATCCGGTAATCTCCCGTTTCCCCGCCCCTTTATTCCGACGCTGCCCCATGCTCACCTCATTTCACTGATCTTTAACAGGGATTGTGAATTTACCACTAACTTAACGCCTAAACTGTGATTTAAAAATATCTTCATTCCACTGTAACAGAAGTATTTTATCTCGTGTATCAATACAAACGTGCAGTCGCAATTGTAATTTTAAGTGATGATAACTTTCTAAGAAAATATTAATTCTGAATATAGTACTAATTTATCAGGATTATAACCAATTTCAAAAGTGGCGACAATGGTCGGTATACAGAACACAATGCGGAGCATAAACACTGACGTGCCATTACGCAACGCCTGTACAAACGTGGAAATGATCAATGCAATCACCTCCTGGCGACACATCCAGCCAGGCATGTGTGGGGTTGGAGGGGGTGTAGGGGTGAAGGAAGCGAATCCGCCCGCACGCCGGGCTCGCTATTTTAAGAATGTCCTCTCACCACAATTCCAAACGTCTACGAGATGCGCAGTTATTTATAGCGGGCAGCCTGCATTGTACGAGGCCATCTCGGCGCTCAGCGACCCGGCCGTTGCGATGCGGAAACAGAGCCGTTCTCTAGGCCTTGCCACACACACCGCCTGCTGACCACTGCCACTGTGTATGTGGGGGATGGTGGTAGGTGAGGGGGTTACAAGGGCACCGTAGACAGTAATTTTCATTATATATTTTTGTACTAGATATTTTTCTTTTAGCATACATAAATTGTGACTAAATTGAACTCTCTTGAAATTTTTTATCTATCATAGTTTTTGCTTAATCGCTTGTCAAAGTCAAAATGTGCATGTAACAGGTTTAAAAACTACACTAATAAAACTAACTGCTTTACCAAAATTAAATAATTCACACAGAATAACGACGTTGTAGGCTACAAAGTCTGCTATATAAAAACTAAATTAAATATTTTTGTATTAAAAATGCTGGAATTTAAAATATTAAAAAATTAAGACATGACAGTAGCATTAAGACCACGCGTTCGTCTTTACATTTTATTTTTCAAATAAATATAGCAAAACCGCTGCACACATCCAAATGTTTACCTAGCAAAGAATTCTATAATTTTGGTTATTTATTAACTTTAAGAAAAGTCGACACCTAACCAAAATTATATCATTTGAAAACAAAAAATTGGTTAAACAGTAAAAACTATTTCAGCAATTCTATGTAGCAGTTCTTTATATTAATTTCCTTCAGAATTTAAAGAATAATAATCTCAAAAGTGAGCGTAAATAGCAACCCGTAGTTTTAAGTTTACTACGTTAATTTGGAAGGAAAAAAAACCTTTTCAACACGTATACACACATTTCATATAGGATCAATTAATGGAAAAGTGAAGAAAAAACACTAGGTATTTGAAAAAATATTATACAGTATATCTTATTTCTAATAATAAAAATCAAACATGTTCACACATGCCCCAGTATCCACAATTACAAGAAATTGTCCTATACAAACATTTAAAACAAGTTTGTGTGTAATTACTATTCAATGTATCCCATATAGGTCTATAGGTCTATGCTACCCAATGTTCAGAATTAGCAATCTGGGTAGATCACGTTTTATTTTAGCATTTATAAGAGGGAAAATAAATAAACAATAATTTCAATAGACAACAGAATTTCAAACTTCTGAAAGAAATTGAATAAAAAAAATTACTTACAGAAACTTGAACCATTACGTCGTTTAAAATAACAAAAAATTCTAAATTAGGTGAAAATAAAAAAAATGGCTTAATAAAGATAACATAGATTAGCGATCACGTCGACTGGGATTTTCGAGCCAGGAAATTTTTTGGAGAAACGAAAAACTTCCATTACCTGCGTAATTTTTTTTACGTAGTATCGACATCTGCGTTGTTCGCACGCTGCCAAAGCGTTTGATGGTAAACGTATGGCAACAAATTTCCATAAGCATCGACGTACAAGATTTTACAAAAGGGTGCTTGCCCATTTGCCACGACAGAACCCGGCGAAGCTGAAACAATCGCCAAAGCTTCACGTAAATTGGCCAAGTTTGGGTGAAGTTTTTTACTACTATGTGTCGTAAAAACGTCGGGCTGTGTAGTCTGGGCGTCCCCCTCATTTATCTGCCATGGATGCCGTCTTCCATCGACTTTTAAACAGAGAACTTGTAGAAGATACGAACGGCGTCTGTTCCGGCAGTAAAAAATAGCCTATAAAAATACAGTAGCGGCGATGTACGCGAACACGCACAAAAAAGCGGACGAGAGACGTATAAAGACGGAGAAGTTGAAAACTAGTGATGGAAACGAAGGTCGAATAGGCAACTTGGGGCTGCAAAAGAAAAATAAACTGCGTGTGAAGTAAATACAATTATCAAAAATCAACACTGTTCGAGACAATTTTAGGAAGGCTTAAATAATATTACATAATGTTCTGCTATGAAAAACATGAATTTACACCCTCAAAAATTGTCGACGTGGGATAACATCTATATCGACATTGTGTTTTACCACGATTCTTGACATACTACAGCAAGACATTTTCCAGGACACAGTTTCCAAAAATAATAATTCTCTATCTTTTATCCTAAGGTGGCCGTCTGGGTGGACATATGTTGCGTGTTCGAGGCCTAGAAGGGCGGAAACGATAAGGAAGGAGAAAGCACGTGCACCGCGTCTCTCCCTAACCTCTAGGCGCAAGTTCCTGAACTGGCGTGCTGTTTCCTCGCTGACAACGCGCCTGTATGAGACCTTCAGATGGTGACTCTACCATTTTATGAGTTATTATTAAAGACAAAGGTGTATTGTACACGTCTAAGATGCCTTTCAAAAGATTCTACGACAAGATTTACATACTTAAAAATGACCGCAAAAACACCATTTCGGACGCTACAGACGTGCTTTAAGGGTGCGGTTCACATCAGTTTTCAACGTAATTTTTTATTTTTATAACCGTATCAGATATTTTTTTTTCATTTTAGACATAAATTGTGACTAAATTTTTCTTTTAAGGAAATTTTTGTATCTATCATAATTTTTGCGTAATTACTCGTAAACGTAAAAATTTTCTTTTTCCGGTTTTATGTACGCCAATAAAACCAAAATACCAAGCCGAAAGATTCACAGTGTATAACAATATTGTAGGCTACAACTTGACACATATAAAAACTATATATATATATATATATATATATATATATATATATATATATATGTGTGTGTGTGTGTGTGTGTGTGTGTGTGTATGTGTATGTGTGTGTAATTTTTAAAAAGTTTGGCAGTTGATAAATTTTCATTTTAAAATTAAGCATTTTTAACTAAATACAAAAATATTTTTTTTTGTTTTTATATATGTTAAGTTATAGCTAGTTATGTCTAAAATGAGAAAAAAATCTGGTACAAATATAAAAATAAAAAAAGACGAAAACTTATGTGAACCGCGACCTTTAAGTAGTGGCAAACTTTAAATGTATAGTCACACGTGTCACGTTGTTTAAAAGCTATTCATAAGCAATCACTCACAAGCGATGAGCAGTTTTCGAATTACATTAAGGTTATAAATTTGTATTTCCAAGATTTCTAAAGGTAAATTGTGTATTTGCATTAGTTAAGTCTGTGTTGTATAAACATTTATTTTGATTACAGTAGATGTAAGACCGTTCGACGGGTTTCTTCCCTAAGAACTCGCCCTCCTTATTCCGAGCGAAAGAGTGAGGTATTTTAGTAAACGCCTAACATCGAGGTCTTTAGCGCTGGTGGGGAGTGACATGATGTATGGAGTAGCACCGGAATGAATGGCAGGGGAAGCGGGAGATCTCCGAGAAAACCCGCCGACCAGCGGCGTCGTCCGGCACGATTCCCACATGCGAAAATCCGGGAACCGACCCCGCCGGGAATCGAACCAGGATCGCCTTGGTAGGAGGCGAGTCCTCTATACACTGCGCCTTATCCCGAGTTGCGGGGACCTGGGCGGGATGAAGTGAGGAAGGAGCGGCGACGGAATGCAGGAACGGCGAGGAAGCGGGTGCACCACGCACACAGTGTCGGCGTCGTCACTCTCCGGGATGCGACAGGGGCGCCTGCTCGAAATAAAAAAGAAATCCCACGCCGCTGCGACCTGGTATCGACCCGGGACCGCAGCGGTGGCAAGGATGGTGACTCATCCGCAGGGCCGGCCGCGCGCCCTGTATGAATCACATAACTCGCCGAAGAACTACTGGATTTTTTATTAACGGCGCAGAACCCTGCTTTCACACTAACTAAAGAGCCTTAGAGTGATTCATATTTTTTTAGGGGGGGGTGGGGCACATTACCTAAAGTATTTTTTAGTAAAACTACAAATTAAACGTGTAAATTTACAAGGACTTGCTTGGAAATTTATAACTTCGATAATAATTCGTAATCAAAATTGGCTAGCAATTTAAAGTAATTGTCATAATGTACTCTGCGCAGATTATTATTTTACACTTTATTTTTGTCAGTAGTGCATACATTCAGATTACAAGTTTATACAAAGATCAGTGTTCGTGTATATTAAGGTGGCAATGCGCAAAGTTTTGTTTTATAGGTCACAAAAATTTAACTGTTTTTAAGTTGTCCCCCTCCTTTTTTTTTTTTTTCAAGGTTTCGCCTGACACTAACTAAAGAGGAGTAATACATGACTTTAAAGGTAGTTATTTTTAATAAATAATATACGCCATAAGCTACAAATTAAGTTCAACTTACTTCGCAATAAAATCAATTTGTTCTCACGGCACTGTAATAAGTTTGAATTATTAGGTCTATCAATCACGGGGAATCCAGCTTATTTGGGTTAGCAATGGCTCCAAACACACGATGTCCAAAACGTAGCAGATTTCATACCCATTTCCTGTTATCATAGAGAAAGAGGTTACTAAAATGGAGAATGGTATGAAAACTGTTACCATTCTCTATTTTAGTAACCTTTTTTCTATGGTAACAGAAAATGGGTATGAAATCTGCACGTTTTGGGCATCGTGTATTTGGAGCCTTAACATCTACAACCAATAACACCTCATAAAACACACATTCCTCGGTGGTTCCAAGGCAAATGGGCTGTACAGCCTCGTTCACAAAAGTTGTTCTGTAAACTAAGCTGTCTTATGGACGTACGCCATTGCGAATATATGTTGCCGAGACGCATAAAACCCCACAGTAAAACAAAAGAAAAGCTAAAACGAAGAGTCAGTCGTTAACAAACACAAAACATGTAATCAATTCCTGAAAGGAATATACGGCACACATCTCCATAAAGACATCACAAAAACAAAAATAACAGTCAATAAAAAAATTCCGATGACGCATGCCTTTCAACAAGGAAGACACCACAAAATCTAAATTATAACAATGAAATAACAAAATCTGGTGTTTGAAAAATGGCCACAAAAATGGAAGAAATCACAAATAAACATGGGACTCGAACAGATGTAAGACAGACGAAGATAAACACGAAACACGAATATAGCATGCTTCCTTTACCACACGCGAAGTATCAGGAACTGATATATGTTTCCATCTTCACGCACATGTAGCATACAAGACTGCAGCAGACTGGCCGCGATGTTGGTTTCTGTGTCGTCTATCTTGATGTGACTACAAACCTTTTCTGAATTGCATGTGATATGTAGGCTGATAACAGTTAATAAACAGAGAAAAAGGTTTGGTTGATTCAACCGTATGGCCAAACAAGTGTGTAAGGCCGGATTTACACATTGGCCCAAGTGATTGGGCCAATCTTGGAAGGAAGAAATGCCAATGACCAAGAAACTGCCAGTCGCTATTTACACACTGGGCCAATTCATATTTAACCAGTCATACACTGAGAAAAAAATTTTGTTGGTGCAAACAAAATTTGTTTGAATGAACCAAATCATTTGTTTGTATAGGGGCAAAGAAATATTTGTTTGCTCGTACCAAATTATTTTGTTCCCTTAATTTGTTTGAGGCAAATAGCTGAATTTTGTTAGCAGTACCAAATATTTAGCTTGCCATAAAAATATTTCGTTGACCATAT
>PNEQ01098363.1:0-51851 GCA_003012365.1 Medauroidea extradentata
CAATTTTGGTGGCTCTATCTCTTATATTTTCTAGTATTTTTCGAAAAATGTTTAAAAAATTATTTTTTTCAACGTGGCGTAGCTCCCTTAATATTTACCACAGAATAGTGTTGGTTTATATACCCCACCTTATTTTCCATAACGAATCCCCTCCCGGACTTTGGCACATGAATTCTGGTCCACCCTGTATATATATATTCGCTTATTTTCATAACAAAACTGGGAATACTCTGGGACGAAAGTTTGAAAAGCTGTTAGCCCTATGTTTATTATTACTAAAATAATTACGTACAAATTATGATATACGTATGATCAAAATAGTTCAGGAATTTTTCAGTACGAAAATTTTGTTGCTGTAAAAAAATTATTTCAACAATCACTGTAATACTTATTGAGCGTAGTCTTCAAGGTATGTAGTAGATTAATTAACCCTAAAACACCATATTAAATCTGCACCTTTTCTGAAAGTCTACAAAACAACAATCCAAAATAGTGAAATTTTCCAAATTTATGAGCAAACATTTACCCAGAATGATGCATTTTTTAAGCGTAATATGTTTCAGTGTCAGCAACTGTTCTTCAGAAAAAGATTCTTGACAAAAAAATTTTTTTTTGCTCAACAAGTAGGAAAAACGTTTTTGTATACTGTCTTCGAGAAACCTATGATTTAAAACTAGTGCCTTTAGCACTGGAATATGTACCGTGGCATATTTAAGGTGGCACACTGGGTGAGCGTATTTAGCCTGTAAGTTCGGAAGTGGTTAGGACGACACAGCTCGTGCATCACGCCTTACCATGGCCTCTTAAGGCCGCGGTCTCCCGAAATTTTCATCACCATTTTTTTATTTGTACCAGATATTTCTTTTTCCTATTTTAGACATAAAATGTGACTAAATTTGGCTCTTATGGATCTTTTCATCTCTCATAGTTTTCGCGTAATGGCTTGTTAAATTCATATTTTGCATGTTTCCGTTTTAACGACAACACTAAAACCAACTGATATACCTAACTAAAAAAATCACAGTGGATGAAGACATTGCAGGCTACAATGTCATGCTCATAAATATAAAGAATAAAAATTATTTTTTAAAAAAATTATTGAATAATTTAAATTATTTTCAGTTTCAGCATGCAGTCTGCTCGCAGACATATCACCTCTGCGATACACTCAGTGGTGATCCTGTCATATGGTGTCGTAATATTAAATATTATCGCGTATTGTACGCGCATATACCTTTCAAATGATTCTACATCGAGAATCAATTCCTGAAAATAACCAGAAAAAACATATATTCGCTACTTTAGATAGAGTATAAAAACCTTCAGAGAATCGTGGAGGTCCTAAAACGGACACATGCGCGTATAACGTTCTTTGAATGTTATCTCTAAGCAGGATTTACGGCCCGAAGGCCAGCTCTCTTCCTCCACCTGCCCGCGCCGAACCCTTACTCGCAGAAGTAATGCAGCACACAGCATACCTTTGCTTCATTCGTCGCCTTGCGTCTTACTTTTTTGCTTTACTGTGTATTACTAAGCTTTCTGTCTGTTTTCTTATAAAATCTGCCTCCTCCCATCGCCATATAGAAGTGTCTCTGCCTCAAGTAACCCTTTGGACCTGAGACCTTCCTTATGGTTCATCGGAGTTTTCGTCATTTTGCAAGACATTCAACCAGCAAACTCTTCTATCCTCCTGCCTATCTTGCGGGCGTATTTATTCCAGATCATATGAAGAGTGTCTTTATTCATTACTAGAGCCCAGTAGTTTTCGCGATAAGATTTTTGCCCCACTTTGTTTCAGTGCCTTACATGCGAACCTACAGCTCAACTTCATGATTATTTGCAGAGTATTTTTGTGCAGAGTTATTGTTCTTTTGTCTGTGCCAATCAATACACGGATAACTGTGACACAACACGTGTATGATGTGCGGGTTTACCCTCCAGACGTATGTTAAGGCATCCAATCACTGACCACAAAGCAGAGATGCAGGTGAGCACGTAAGGAACTGAAACAAAGTGCTGCAAAAATCTTTTCACGAAAACTACCGGGCCCTATTCATTACATAGTCCATGGTTAACTGGAGGCTTTGCTGCTCTAGAACGTTATCACTAGAGATGATGGTATATCGCGAACATGTTTTGTGCCAACATAGCCTTGAAAACACTGACACAACGTAGCTGCCTACAGACCAATAACATGCATCAAATATTATAATAGCGGTATTCTTACTGGCTAGGTCAAATAGTGCAGTAGCTCCACGTACAAGGAAAAACCAGTAATATTTTGATAAGCTGAACGTATGTTGAAGCCTAGCAAATAGTCAAGTTTTCCCGCGATAAACCATCATCTCTAGTTATCACTAAACAGACATAACTTACACTCGCAGAGTAGTTTTCATATAATCTTGTAACGATCAAAGCTCTACTCACAGCTCGGAGGACATAGGGCAGGTGGCCACGATGTGCCTATCTAGCTAGATTGCAATTATGTGTGACAGGCACAAAACCGATGGAGTACTAAGGGTTCCGCTGACCGGCATATGAGAATAATAGCATTTCCGTGAAACAGTTTTGTTACAACTGGTTTTAATGCTTTCCATACACTTCTGCAAGTCTTCTTTATGGTACTTTCTGCATATGCGCACTTAAGTAGGGCAATAAACTTTTCGCTAAAATAATTTTGCACCAACTTAATTCAGTGATGTTATTTGCGGGGTTGGGAGAGTTAAAACATACATTCAATGACAATGAATAATAACTACAGATGTGCGCGGAAGGCACTGAAACAAACTGGGGCAAAATACTTTACGCGAAAGTCCGCGGCCCTATACACAAGGAATAAAATAACAAGCTGGTGGAAAACCAATACGCGAAAACAACCGGTCCTTACACTTGCACAGAAGACAATTAGGTAGAAAGAAAATTTGTAGTTTGGCCTGTGCTCAGATTATCAGCCTACCAGACATTTGCGATGAATAAAACGACATTTGTCATTCAAATAATATTTTTAGTCAAACTATTCAACCAATAACATCTATGCAGCTCAAATAATTGGTTGCTTTCTACTTAACAGAGCAGGTCAGCGGTACTAATACAGTTATGGTCATGTATTTGGTTTCTTAAAACATATTTTATCTTGTTTGTAATGGAGTAACGGAAAGGGTTAATTTGGGATGTTTGGAAACAAAGAAACTACATTCCGCATTTACTGACCGTAGACTTGACAGATAGAATATCAGTATATTCGAGAAGACATCGGCTTGTCATTGGTTGCACGCCAAGACAGTTGTAAGGTAAGTGGGCCCTAGACGTATCGTCGACAGTGAGGACGTTAGTGACAATGAAACACAACTTGCTACAACGACGGGAGTTGTGACAGGAGTTAGCTGTGACCTTTGTTAAAGGAACCACCCCAACATTCGCCAGGAGATATTTCGGGAAAACATGGAAAACCGAAATCGGGATGGCCGGAGCCGACGATCTAACTCAGATACTCCAGAATGCGAGTCCAAAGTTTTGCCGTTGCACCAACTTTCTCGGTATAAGACAGCGGTGCATCATGTCTTAGCGCGTACAATGTACAAATCCTTACATTTTAAGAGATACAAAAGTGTTATACGTAGTAGGTCTAATCAATTTGGCAGATATATTCTAGGCCAGGTATAAAGCCAAAATCTGATACGTCACTGTCACCACTATAATTAGCCAACATCGGCCATGACACAACTTTTACTTTAGCAGACCAGTAGTAAATGAGGAAATAATTGCTAGGACTATATCATGCTACCCGCTTATACGGTTATAAGCTTATGCTTAGTGGATAGAGCCGCGATTTTATGGCGAAAAGATTTTGCAACATTTGGTTTCGATGCGTCATGTGCACACCTGCAGCTCTGCTATATCGTCTCTCACTTGCCTTGGTAAATTATAGACGTACAGACTCACAATAATCTTATTCTGATTGGTGCAGTCAAATGAGAAACGTGTCTGAACCAAGACACGCTTGAAACAGAACTGCCGATGTGCACGTGAGTCACTGAAACAAAGTGGGGCAAAAATATTTTCGCGACAAAATCGTGGCCCTAGTAATGGAGTGTGGCTAGAGATGATGGTATATAGCGGAAAAACTCTATACTGTTTGCTGAGTTTCAACGCACGTTCAACTTACCAGAAGATTACTGGCTTTCACTTGAACGTGGAGCTGTTACCCTATTTGACTGGGCCAATAAGAATACCGCTATTGTAATATTTGATGCCTGTTATTGGTCTGCAGACAGCTACGTTGTACCAGATGTACAACACCCAATCATGTGACTTGCAATTAACTAAAGCGTTTTCAAATGTATGTTGGCACAAAACATTTCTCGCAATATACCATTATATCGGTGTATACCAAAATATTAGTGGATTTAGCTTGTAATTGGAACTGTTACTCTATTTGACTGAGCCAACACGAATCCCAATATTGTTATATTTGATGCTTGCTATTGGCCTGCAGACAGCTACGTTGTATGAGAAGTTAATCACTAGAGGTACGTCAATTTCGCGGATTCATCTGGCAGCAGCCTAGACTTGTCAGTCCTATGCACCCACTGATCACAATCAATTATCTATTGACTTATAACCGTACAAGCAGGTTATTGCAAGCGATAGCACTTCGCATTATTTCCTTATTTACTACTGGCTTGCAGTAGTCAAACGCGTTTCGTAACAGCCGCAGGCAAGTCACAGACATGACAATGAAGTATACATAGTTGGCGTTCAACCTGACCTGGAATGTATACGCGAATTTTACGTACCTCTATTTATCACTGATCAACGAATCATATATGTTGCAAGAGAATACAGCGTTTTAAGGATATGTTGACACAAAATATTTCGCGATGTACCATAATCTCGTATGTCCATTATGTGTATAAAACTGAGAAATATAACCTATTGTTAGCTGAACCTGAGAAATTGACGCACCTCGAGTTATACTTTAAAAAATCTTACAAAACGTGAACTATTTATGATTTTTTTTTTTTTTTTTTAATTTTCCTAAAGCAAAACATTACTGTCCTAATTTGACTGAATTCTGACTGAACGTCTGTAGGCTTCTGCCGAAACCCATAATATGGCATTTAACGAAGACCCACGATGGAGAAGCAACGGAAAACTCCTAGTAAACTCGCATGAAACGTCCTCCGCGTAGCCCCAAATGTAAAAATCGCAGTAGATCCCCGCCGTGAATCGAACCCGGTTCACTTTGGAGGGATGTTTGTTTTCAAGCCACTGCACCAACCCCGGAACCAGATATAATGTGGATTGAACAATGACTGATACATTTTGTATGTAGTTATTGCATGTTTAATACTCGTATGAATATTAACATAATTTTTACACATATATGTTACACTTGCTCAGAAATTGAATACGTTGCGTTTTATTTGAATAGTCACCACTTTGCATAACTAACCCGTCTTTTATTTACTCATATGTCTCGCTCTGGTGAGAGACGGTGTTTATGTTGTGAATGCACTTAAATGTGTTTGGATATTGCTGAACCCTCCTTTACACGGAATACCACCTGTTACAATAACCGCCACATATTTCCTATAAAAATTCATAATTTAAAAAAAATAGTGAACCAAAATAAGAATATTAGGTGAAAATTTCACCCCAGTTTTGTTTATTGTACGTCAAACAAATAAGACAATTTTAATATTCCATAGTTTTCCTAACAGTGACTCGCTGGTTATTTGACAGCCAGTTTTTTTATATATATATTTCATTGAAAGTATTTTACAGTGTATCGCGAGTATTACCACATGTAAGTTTTACGAAAAAACTAGTAGCTGATCTGGGCATTAAATGTAGAGTCGTGCTGTTTGTCTACATCATATTAAGTAGTACAATTATGAAGGGCATTGTCAGTGACTATCAAAACCATAAAAATATGGCACACAAAGAATAAAAACGAGGGTATTTAACGTTTGCTAGCTAAACATTAGAAACAAAATTAAACGGCTAGACATTTATTGTTTAAAATAAAATATCTATATGTACGGGGCCTAAAAATGTTATATAGTTTTTTACAGTTATTAAAAAGCCCTTGGAAAATATGTTACTTCCTTCTCGTTACTGCTTGAGCATTTAAATATGTATTGCCATTTATGGCTGGACATCGTGGGGAAATAAAAATGCCCGTTAGTGTTCGTAAAAATATTAATGTGCTTTATACTGCGGTACACTTTTTAAGTAACGCTACTTTTTTGTTAGGACTGTCTAATCCTGAAGAGTTATTAAATGAAAATTAACTAGATTTGTTTATAATGTATAATTAATCTTCAGGTTAATAAAATCAGACATCACAGAAAAAAATGAAATTAATGTTATCATAATATCAAAATAAAATAATATTCTTCACCATATACAGTATGTAACGTAGATATGTTAGTATCACGTGAGTCGAAATATGAATGTACAGCAGACAAAAAGTAATTCTCACTAACACACGTTCTTTGGCCACGGCTGAGTAATTTTATTTTACCTTTTCAAAGGGTACACTGAAGAGGATACATAAAGTAGAAACAAAGGGTGCTTCCCGGTAAAATTCGATCGCCCACTAAGAAGGTACACAACGGCAGAATTTTAAGAAGTTTCCACGACACGTGTTAACAATGCCGCGGGCGGAAACGGGGTCCAAACGAAATCGTATCCCTTGCTTTAGAACTGCGAGTCACGTTCTGATACAACTGGCAAAGCCGACTACGGAACTGGCCGCCAACTTGCACGCGTCGTTCGCTACAACAGCCTCTCTCCCAGGGGAAAACGTCAATCCCTTCCTTCCCTGCTCGCCAACTAACCTGATTATGCTACTGACACATACACGTGTTCTCGTGCAGTTAAAGTTAACACACGACGTCTATGCTGAAACGTGCCACAAGGCGGAAGCGTTCCCAGAAGTGCCTATTGAATCAATACGTTACACGGAGGAATGAGAGACTGTTTGCCTGTTTTATCATGCACACGCAAACACATGATTGGTTTCGCCTGTACTAAATTAATAATTATAAACACACTAATAAATAAAACAATGACCCGTCATATTAATAAACGTTAGGTCAGTCCCCTCCCCACTCCATTTTTGTTTACGCATTGGTAGTCATTGACTATTATTTTATTATTTCATGACATAATATCCCAAAAGTACCACGCGGGAAACATAGTTACTGATCTTACCTTTCAGTAGAAGTATAAGAAGATAAGTATGAACTCATTATGTATTTTTTTTAATGAAATTTAACAAAAATGATCAACTCTGTTTAATTTTCTAATAAAAAAACACGATTATTCGCTTTGTAGTTCAGTTCTATACGTCTAATGAAGGTAAGATCAGTAGCTATATTTTCAGAGTGATTATTTTTGGAATTAAGAAAGCCAAACATGATGGGAAGGGGGAAGACTGACTCTTAACTGCGCATTGAAACACTTTGAGTGTTCTAAATCAAAAGCCAGATTGCTTCGAACAAACTGTGTGATTTACGATACACAAAGGATGTTTTGATAAGTCGTGGCTTGTTTGTCATTGTCAACTTTTAGCCAGTTTCTCTAGAGAGCCCTACAACCCAGACGTCACGTGCTAACCTTAGACAGGCAGTGTATAACGTTTAAGTAATTCTATATAGAAAATCCTTGTTACTTTTCTCTAAGGTGTTTCTGTAAATATATCTCACACAGTCTCGCCCTAAAAACTGAAATAAATATATTTACTTTTTTTAGAAGAAAAAAAACGTTACCTTTAAAAATTGCTTTTTCAAGTATTATCGTGTGGACAGCTTACGAACCACTGTTAAAGCATGTGTTAAAATTACTCAGAGATCATGCACATACCAGTGAACCACCTACTTACTACGCATACACATGAACCATTATTTTATAACATAAAATAGTGCCATTAATTGTCACTGCCGAGAGCGAATTTACGAGTGCGAACATTTAAACGTTTTCGAACGCAAACTGGGTTCGAAAACTGATAGAATATTGTACTAAGTGCTTCACCAAAATCCATGTGCGGGTAGTAGGCCTTAAGATTAGCACAAATACCAAATGTATTTAAAACTTTAAAACCTTTTTGACTGAATATAACTACATTTATCTGTCTCTGAATAATAATAATTCCTTAAAGTATGTGTTTGTATAAAACCAATCACAAAATTTTTGAAAACTGAACCCTCATCCCCTACAAAGAAAAACCCAAGGGAAATCTTAAAATATTATTAATTTACTTCTGCATATTTTAAAGTTAAAATAAATCGTTTAAAAGTGTTTGTGTATATTTTATTGACACTCATTTTATCACATTACGAAGATACGTATAACTCTGCTACAAAAATATGAAAATGTACGCCAGTTTGAAAATATGAGCACAAGGTAAACGATATACACAAAAGTCATGTCAGTTTTGTTTGCTCTATATGTGTGTCAAGTTTAATGAAATTCAGGAAAATATTTCTTAAGAAACGTATAACTATGCTAAAATATAAATATGGCCACCATTTCGAAAATATGAACACAGGATGGACGAAATGCACTAAAGTAAATTCAGCCCCCGGATATTTTGATTGAAGTTTTCTAGTGTTTTTCATCGAAATCCTTCCAGTCGAATGTTGAGATGGTTCCTGGCCAATTCCTACCTCCTTTTCCTCGTGTACCTCTGCCAATGCTTTGTGCTGTCCATGGAGACGTTAAGTGGACAAATGAAGTGGATAACTAAATATATGTAGATAATAAAATATTTCAAAAAGTTTTCTGTTTTTAGTTAGCTACAAAGCTTTTAAATGTTTGTATTACAAAGATTTAAAAATAATAATAATAATATTTTTTGGGTAAAGTGTACGATGATTGTTACAGTGTAGTGATGCGAGAGTTGTTAAAAGCAGAGCGGTTCGCTGAAGACATCCTGCGGCCCCGAGCGATACGTTTCATTGAGTGTCCACCTGCTTGTTCCCATCGAGATAATGCCCATCCTTACACAGCTCGAGTCTCCAAGACCGTTTCTTTATGTTGCTTGAACATTCTTGGCAACGTATTGGACGATGTCGAACAGTTTCTGTGATGTCCACGGACCAGTGGTCGAATTTTTTTGTACAGATACCAAGCAGACGTATTCTTCAAATATACGTCGTTGTATTTTCTTTCAAAGCCCGGCCATCTAAAATTACATATCGAAGAACACGAGATGAGTTTTCTACTGGGTCGAAAGAGGACGAAATATTCTTGTGAACGGATTATCTTTTCCAAACTGTATTCTTTTCTGCACTGTTAAAAATGTGAAGTTCTTTTTTAATCATTTTTCTTTCTTTGTGCAAATAATTCGTTACTAATAGTATATTTCTTGTATTAACTGCCACCAAACTGTTATGCTTAATTGAAAATTTTTTGTTGAAACGTAATGATAGAGCAATGTTTACATTGAAAACACTTTGCTTTATCACTAATGTCATTTAGACTACATTTACTCGTTGTACTTTTCACTGTTTTTTAAATCTTAAGACATTTCCGGTGTGAAAAAAAGACGAAATTTTGAGTAAAGAACATATTTTCCAAACACAGTGTTCTAAATAATATATAGAAAAACATTGATTTACTTAATATTCTGACAATTTCATCATCGCTTGTTTAAGAACGCTTGTTACACGTGAAGGTATTTTTATTTTTCTATTAGGTGCTTGTTAAAGGAAGTATTATAGTTGTCGTCAACCTTGCGCAAATCAAGTGTTCTTCCAAACTGAAAGTATTTTAAGTCTATTTTCTTAAATAATTCTATGTTCCACTCTGAAAAATTTTGCCAATCGTATGATTAATATTAAAATGTCACAATGTAATTAATATATCAAACAAATTTATAAACTACCTTTTTTTTTGTTGTAAATATTATTATTACCAGTTAGCTTGCATATAATTTGAGTATAGTTTCCCTTTTAAAGGTTGATATTAAAATTGATTTTTTACTAAAAAATTTAACTGTGCGGGAAACTTGAATGACAGAACCCGTAAGTAAGACTTTCTGCTTGACGATTGATGTTAAGAACTGACCGTATTTCTCCATGTAATAATTATAACTATAGAAATGTAACATACGTAAATAAAGCAAAATATCCAGCAAGTGAGGTATGCACTTACGATTTTTAGCCTACTTTCCGAAGGTAAAAGTAAGGTTATGAGATCACCGTTCTGTCTGTGTGTCCGTGTGTGTGTGTGTGTTGGTGTGTGTGTAGGTGTGTGTGTCGTGTGTGTCACCCTAAAATGTTGAACTTGTGAATCGAATTTCTTCAACCTTTGTAAACATATAGTGCTTTGTAATCTTGCCCAGTTTTTATATATTTTGTTTACGCCCTTATAATGTTTTCAAAATGGCGGCCATTAAAAAAAATTTCGATCAAGCTAGATATCTAAGGAACCGTACTTTACAAGTTCATCAAACATAGTACATATGCACTACATACAAAACTGAATTTACTTTAGTGTATTTCATTCATCCTGTGCTAATTTTTTTTAAATGGTGGTCAATTTATTTATTTATTTATTTTTTTTTTTTAGCATAGCGTTCTATGTCTTAGGAAATACTTTTTAGAAGTTCACCAAACCTGTTACACATATACTATACACAAAGTTGACTTAAATTTTGTCTATTACGTTCATCCTGTGTTTATATTTTCAAAATTGAGGCCATCTTTATATTACAGGTTAGTTATACATGACTTAAGAAATATATTTCTGAATTTCATTAAACTTGATACACACGTATATCATACAAAACTGACATGACTTTTGTGTATATAGTTCATATTGTGTTCATAATTTATAAATGGAGGACATTTTCATATTTGTAGCGGAGTAATACTTATCTTAGGAAATATTTTCGTGAAATTTTTCAAACTTGGTACATATATACAGCATACAAAGTTGATTCGACTTTTGTGTATTTCGTTAATTCTGTGTTCATTAATTCATAATCGTAGCCATTTTTATATATTTTTGCGTAATATGACTTATCTGATGAAATCTATTCAGGAATTTCATCAAACTTAGTACGCAGACTACATACAAAGCTGACATAACTTTCGTGTATCTCGTTCAATATTTTGTAATAATTTGAAACTGGCAGATAATTTTTTATCTTTATGATAGAAAGCCATATATCAAAAAACGTTTTCCCCATTTTCATTCAACGGAGTACTCGCATAGTATTTCTTAACAAGCCGACTTATCTTTAGTATATTTTTGTATCATACGTCTAAGTCAATATTACCATTTAATATCCCTATAATTACGAAACGATTTTAACTTTCAGTGCTAATTTGTAACCACTTCGTTGATAGTGGGCTTATCAATTATGCTATTAACTTCTTGTTCAAATGAGAAAATTATTCTGATATATATATATTTTTTTGTAAATTGTAAAACGATTTAAGCTGCATTTTAACAATTCTAAATAGAAATGCAACGAATTTTCTAGTGTAAAGTGAAATGCTTAGGAAAGGACAGGGGATATTGTTGGCAATGAGTATTACAATATACTTTTAATAATGTAAAAATATAGTTTTGATGTAGACAAATCACGCTGTATGACATTAATCCAGCCAAAATAAAGTAAATGTTAGGAAAAATCACGTGATTTATATTAATAGAATATATACACATCGACGGTAAAGCAATACGATTTCGTAAAAGTGAATAGAACAAGTATGGATAGTTGAACTACAAATAGATTAAGCGTATTCAAACACAAGGATGGAAGTTTTAAATAAGTTGCAATTACTTTTTTTCAGTTTTGTAAACATAAAAATAATTTAATTACGTGTATTTTATACAGTGTTAATTTTTAGGAATAGCCTACTTGCCTGACGCGCAACTATCAGCTACGAATTGCATTTTACATGCATATTGTTTCGTGTATTACAGTGCACAAAGTGAATCCATTTCCTAGGGGGATTACCATATTTATGAAATTTTCGTGTCTTGTTTTGATGTGTACTATCGCTTTCCAAGATATGGCACGTATTTCATTACGAGGGAAACCACAATGGACCTTCATATTGTAATTTTCACAAAGTGTACATACCTCTTAAAGGGCGCAACTTAGGGGCTAGGTTTATTAGACAGTGCTTCTTTCTTTTGGTGTGTATGACCTGTTCCTGCAATGTGGCACACTTTTTTTCGAACTCTCTGTATATAGATATTTGCGAAAAAAAATTGAAGTCCAAAATCGTCAGACCTTCATGACAATTAAAGGTGTGACACCTCCCCTCCTTATTATTAATTAGCCATCGTAAGCCTTGGATGTTGTATATTTTAAGAATAGAGCTCATTGAACAAACATGTCCTATTGTTTAAAATGTCAAATCATCATATTTTGCAAATAACAAGGGCTCGAAATGATCTTTGACAGCCATGCTGTACACGAAAATTCTGCCTCAAGCACGATATTGCACAATGATTGTACAGCATATCGCCCTGCACTCACGTAAAAGTAACCTGTGCCGCAGCTATTGAAAGGAAGTAAGGTTCAAATTAAGTAAACATGAACAATTTGCATTAATGCAACTGCGCGCGCACCTACCCACCCACACAACTATTCCCTGCTCATATATCCTGTTTCAGATATAAATGTCGGTAATATGCAATCAAAATGTTATGCCTAACCTAAATTTAAACAAGGAAAAAAGTATTTTGTGGCGGCCACAAAATATGTTGCGGGTGTGTACTCAGAAAAATTGATTTCAGTGCAACATTTTGTAGCACCACAAAATTATATTGTTATTATTACAAATTAATTTTGCCAGGAAGATTTCCTACAAAATTTTTCTTTCAGTGTACTAGAAGAATTTTCGAAGTATATGGAATACCTAAATCAGGATAACATGACCTGCAATTAAAACTGAGACCTTCCTAATGAACGTTAGGTGTTTTACCACTGCAGTAACGATACACATGCCTAGGCCTACTCAATTGAATTGTAGCACTGTCAGGGGCGAAAATAGGCATGTTTATGGTCCGTTTTAGGTTAGAAAATTCTGACGCAGAATCTTTTAAAACGTTTATGTGTGTGTAACATATTTTACATTTATCTTAAGTATTTCGCTGGTATAAAATGTTAGAAAGACTGGATGTCTCATAGAGAACACTGCACGAGCCAATGGCGAAGCGTGGACGTGTTCCAAGGCAAGCAGTATGAGACCCGACTATACACTTAGAGCAGGTGACAGTTGTGTTGCTGAGACCAAGGAGTATTACTGAGAACTAGTTCCTCGTCTCTTACATGCTACTGGCTGAGGAGTGTACCTGCTCCTACCAGTCAAATGGTTACACAGGCAACTGAGAGTTCTGCGTAGTCACTGTTAATCACCGCTTGCCCAACAACACTTCACGCTTCGCCACTGTAGCACGACACGTCACGAGGCTACGGTGAGGCATAATGCGCGTGCTGTGTCGTCCTTAACACTTCCGCACTTCTAGACTTCGAACGTGCAAGATACGTTCACCCAGGCAGCAACCATAAAGACAAATTATGAAAAAAGTGCAGTCCGTATTTGATGCATGCACTAGCTGTAACAATGTGAGAAATAATATTATAAATGATAACGTAAATTTTCTCAAAACTCATATAAAATGCATCGTGTATGGTAGTTGTTCCTGTAAAAGTGAAGTAAAATAATTTTGAATAAAACTGTTTCATAAAACGTTTAGGAGCGGTACCTTGAATGTATGGGAACAATCCTATCAAGCCAAATTTGAAAATTATATCTTACACTCTAATCTTCTCTCAATAGCTGCATTGTGAGAGATTAATCGCCTGTAACGCCAACATCCATTTGCTTGGTGAAGCAGATAACGTGACTAATCAGATGAGGTCGCCTCTTGAAAATCGGAAGGGACCCAGTAAAATTACTTTCATACGAGCGGAAGATGGTTTCGTCGACGAATTGCCGTTATGGGTAGACCGTCTATTTGCTTTTAAACTCCGTAAACATCAGAGTTCGTTTAGTTACCTATCTTTAACGCGTGTTTTAGTAATTTCATTCATTTGGACGAATTAGTTGACTTTGACGAGTCGATGAGCCTTCTCACATCATTCTTCTAATCATTTATTTCTCGCATAAATGTCACATCATTGTCTATAGTTTCTTACTATGTAATGTGCTCAGATGCCTTTCGTCCAGTCACAGCGCACTTTGAACCTTAGAATTTGTGAACAGACCTCAAAATTCGTTGCTTTAGAAATATTATCGCCATTTCTTCCCACCTTCGATGATCACTCGTTAAAATTGTCTCATAAAAAACGTTTTTGTCTGCGGCTGATAACTTGAGTGTTTAAATTTCTTATAAATTGAACACCAATTCCAACTTATAATACGTGTCGAATTCCACTGACTTAGTGCAGCTATTGTGGAGTCACAAATATAAGTGAAATTGAAGTGAAGTTGTGAAATTATACCAAGAGAAAATGCAATAATTACGATTACGTGTGTAACGAGGAAACAATGTTAAAATACTAATAATATAATGAAGTAATTGCATACAGGAATAAGGTTTCCTTAATTTACTTAAGTCTTCAACTGTGTGAGGATTTAGAAATACAAAAATTTCACTTATCTTAATTGAATAGGTCTAATTTTAGAACGGAAATTTCTCAAGTTATTTTTCAGCTCTACAATATAATCTGTTTGCTCATTTACACGTGTACAGGTTCTTGTTAAGAATTATATGATGTTTACATTAGTACTTATCTTCGAAAATCATTGTATTAAACCAAGTAAATGTTTTTGATACATAATATTTTTGTAGGATGGTTTACTAGTTCGTTTCATTTATAAATATTATTGGAGATCATAACAAAATCATCTGAATTACTTTAGTTTTGTACCAAATGTAACTACGGGCACACACATGTTACGCCCATGCTGATTTCGTATAAGTGAAACATTTATGGTACCAGCCCCCATTTCCCCTTGTCCGCAGTAAGTGGCTAGAACTTCGAGTGATAAAAATTCTGTTGCAAATTAGTCAAATGTGTCAATAATATCTGCACTGGAATACCATATGAAGGTCGTTACACATGCATACACACATTTTATATACTTATTCCGCTAACCTCTTTAATTTATTTTCATGTGACCGAAAATAGCGAATGTGGATTTATTTTTATTTTTTTTATATTTATATTTCGCGATCATTTTTTACCATAAATATCATGTTTTAATTTTATTTCGTTAAAATCAAGGCTTGTAAGGTCCAATGTTATCTCTAATCTTACGCCACAAAATGATAGAGTCAGCTATGAATGTCAAATACTGGCACACTACCGACGGAAAGAAGTCATATCAGTTCAGTTTCTAGAGGTTACTACGAGGCGTAATGCACGTGCATGTTTCGCCCTTAGTGTTTCTGCTATTCTAGTCTCGAGCGTGCAAGATATAAACATCCAGGAGACAAACTTAAGGGAGAGAGCTAGATGCTAAATTTCATTTATCGATTGTCTTCAATAACTTCTTTTTAAAACATTTTCGGTAAATGTGGCAATGTTGAGGCATATAAAATATTTGCGATGAATTTTTAAGATCATAATTGTGTTATATGTTTAGACCTATCTTATATTGGACTTTTAATCATTCTAGAAAGTAAACCTATAATTCTCTTGTAATGCTTATCCAGGTGAAAGTAATTAAAGATTACATAATTATTTATGTAAAGCAGTTTATCAGGAATATATCCTACGTTTTCTCAAAGAGAAAATTTTGATAATACAACTTGAATAAATGTTATGAATCGAAAACAAAAAAATAGAAGAAAATTTTCTAGCGCTACCTCTTAAGCTAAACTTTAAAGACATTTATTTACAAATAATAATATTTTATTGATGTAATATTCTTTATTGAGAATGATTGGCTAGGAATGTAAATATAAAAATATTGCTATCGATTTTGTAACATTTTGAGTGCAGTTGCTATACCGTAAAAAAGAGATTTTCAGTTGTTACATTTATTTCCATTGAAAATGTAATTTCATAGATGTCGACAAGAAAATTCACTTCTCCCCATCCTTTGTAGTCACCGGACGGGAGCCGTAAAAAAAAGTTCCCGGCGCTTTTTCAGAGCGCTTGGTAACCAGAAAACACATTCTCGCAGTTTTGAAGAATAAAGTAGCTGAGGAAATCATATTCGACTTTCTTGACGAGGCAAAACTTTACCTGTACATTCCTCAAGGGCTGATGCAAATTTCCACGTCGGGTGGCCTATCAGGGACTCGTATTTTTCTTGACGTGGCTGTTCTTCAATCCACTGGATTTCACGTAATAAACTAAAGTAAAAAATAACTAACACTCAACCTTAATTCGTTTTTCACTTGGGGAAAAATTTTCTTCAAATTTATTTTCTTCAAGCTTTGCTGTCAGACTAGTGATACAGAGAACCCAAGGGAGTGGAATAATGAGCGAAGTTTATTTCTCTTGCAGCGCCTTGTAACTTCATTTCGCCAAATAAAATGCCCCGATTCAAAATCACGTGATTATTTATAAAGTATTTGCTCTTCTAAATTTCACAGACAAATAATTTAAATTCCCTTAGGTTTACCAGACAGCACAACGTGATAATGAGACACAGTATTATTAGAGCACCACAGCAGAATAAGTAAGTAGTAACGTAAGTGACAAGCCATGGTTTTTATCGTATTCGTTTTGTCATTGGATTGTCATGGCGCCGGAGTTCGTGGATGATTGGTTACACTAACGTTTAGAAGGCCCTATCTTATAATATGTGCGGAAATACGCACGTAAGGCCATTTCTGAACATTTACTTTAGATAAATATTAAATTACCGTGTTACTGGAAATATCATCTGTTGTTTAAGTAAATGGCTCAAATTTTCTCATGACTTTGTTTACATTCCTTTGCGCCCCGAGAGTTGAAATAATAACAACGAATAAAAGGCTTTCTCGTGTAGATTCTGAGAGAGTTCTTACTACCTGATGTTAAGCCTCGAATCGTCACGTAAAGTTTTCTAAATTTTTTTCGCCCCTAAATGGCCTAGTAAAGTGGAAGGTTAAACAAAGAGTAAAATTTCGCTTTGAAATGTGGAAATTTTGAATACATCAATGCTTCATCAAAGGGTTTCAGTGGTCGAGTAGGTGAACCTCTCGCCTTCCATCTAAGCGATCTGGGTTTGAATCCCCGGAGGGTTCGGTCTCTGATTTTTCGCATGTGGAGAACGTAGCGAACATTGCCGTTGACCCACGGGTTTTCTCATGGGACTCCCACTTCCCACGTCTCTCTCATTCCGTCACTGCTCCATAGTCATCTCATTTCACTTCGTCCATTCTTCGGGCCGGACGGGCGACTGGCATTTTCATTGCTTCATCAATTCAAACGTTTATGTACTACGGCGTGAAACATTCAGTTACATTTTCATAAATGTTATGAACACGTATGGTAGCTTAGAATCTCTGAGAATGTAACCTTGGTTTTTCAAGTCCAATACAAACGAATGCAACACTGCTATAATGTAATTACATTACTTCGTTTCTGACCGTTTCTGACACAAATGTTTCGTAGCTGTTGCTGATGAATTTTGCCCATTAGAAGGTATGACACCGTTATGCCGCAAAATTGCTAGTCTGGTCTCTTGAGAATAGGCTTGTTTGGTCTCCACTTGCATTCATTCTACAAACTATTTGATTTATTTAAATAAGAACCACTGCAGTGCAGATTTGCTGTTAATATTTTTTGATACTCTTTCTTACTGGGCGAACATTGCGTTAAAAATTATTATGCTGGCTATATCAATACATAAATATTAATATCTGTCTTGAGTGTCTGTCTGTAAGGTATGCGCTCCTTAACCATCCATCCTACTGCAATGAAACTTTACTGAGTTGTGCTGGCGCCAGTAAAGGTTTATGTGTAAAAAAGCAACATTTTTGTTGGAGGGGCGCTGAATTGATGATACCCAAAATAATCTTTGTGAAAAAATATTAATGTGGCGAATTGTTGAGCATGTGCTCAATGTTTCTGAATTAAAAACACGACAATTTGGAGGTAGGTAGCAAGACCGGATTAAAAAAAAATTGTTAAACTATTTTACGTGATTTATGTGTGTGCACCCGCACAAATTTCCTCTAAAAATATGACATTAGGGTAGGGGAGAGGAAAAACGGATAGTGGGGCAGAGCAAAAAAAAAATTAAAAACGATGTCATGAGTTGTTGTACGTGCACCCACGAAGGTTTCAGTCCAAATAAAATTTTTTGAAGGTGAGGCGGAGGTTGCAAAACGGTGCAGAGGGGTAAAACAGGGTACCCGGAAAATTTAATGGGCATTAAAACGCATATCACATAGTTTACCTTGTGTTTTTCTTATTGCTTCCAACCAAGGTTTCTTTACATCAAAGTTAACAGCCTGCTAAAGTCTACATTATGCCATAAAGAAGATGTGTTGTCTGTGCTCGGACAGATGTGGCGGAGATGTCCGTGCGAGGGCCTGAGACCGTGTATCATGTGTGTTGCAGTGAAGCCGCTGACAGTACAGATACTCGACAAGGAGAGGCAGTTGTCGGCGGACCACAGGTACGAGGTGGAGTGCAGGACCTCAGGGTCCAGACCTCACGCGCTCATCTCCTGGTGGAAGGGCAGTCGACAGATCAAGAGGATCATCAAGAAGGTGAGTGCAAACACCGGGAACGTCCTATACCAATTTTCATTGTCAGATTTTTATTTTAATGTCTTTGAATGCTTCTTGCAATGGGGCAGAATGACGAACTGTATTATTATGGACATACGCCATTGCAATGGCATATGTCCACAATAATACAGTTTGTCGTAATTTTATTTTATTTGTACCACAATTTTTCGCCTTGTTTTACCAAAATTGCAACTAAATTATATTATCTTGAAACATTTTTATCTATTGTTTGCGTAACGGCTTATATATATATATATATATATATATATATATATATATATATATTAGATTCCTTGAACTAAAAAAAAATACCACCCACATTCCGAAAGCACAAGCCCAATGGTTTGTGTTGAATCCTACTACACACTATGCGTAAATGAAATGGTACTTCATCGCCTAACTTCCCATTTTAAAAGAATACCTACTACGAAGTCACTGAACATTAGATAACCGCACCGCTAACAGCGGAAATTCAGTTCTTGTCAATAATGCCGACTGACATATTCCGTTCCTCTGCCTCCGTGTCTTAAACGGAAATATTTCATCCTGCAAATAGGACTGTTACTGATCATTCCGTTGGCTTTAAAATGTAGTTCATTGCATCCTAAAGCCTGGTACACACTACCCAAAATTCTTTACGACATTCCTTACTTAATTCTGTTTGTCAACTTCAAATAATATTTAGTACAGATTTATGTAGCAAAAATTCTGTGTTTTGTGCACAGCATTACAGTTTACTAATGCTTTTCGGTACATTATGTGTGAATTTGGTTGTTATACTTCACAATGTTTAACTGTAGGACTTCCGAAATTTTTTTACCTATACAAAGTACGCGTGTAATTGTCAAATAAGTAAAATTATCTTGCATAATTGAGGAAATCCGATGGTCTTATGTTCTGTAGAAAACAGTAATTGTATTTCTATTCAACGAATACTGGCAACCCTACTTGAGAACTTCGTATGCGTGGTGACAGATATTGCATTGCGCATGCGCGTCAACATACACAACAGATTATATTAGTCAAATTAAGTACACAATTCTGGTTGAAACGAGTACCCATTCACATTGTCACAGTGCTACGTAAACTGAATTAGATACGTAATTCTTTACTGAATTATGGAAAGCGTGTGCCGGGCGGGCGCGGTCTACCGCAATTTTCAGCACTAATTTTTTATTTTTTAATTGTACCAGATATTTCTTTTCTTATATAAGACACAAAATGTGACTAAATTTGGCTCTTGTGAAATTTTTTTATCTCTCATAGTTTTCGCGTAATGGCTTGTTAAAGTCATATTATGCATGTTTCCGTTTTAACGACTACACTAAAACCAATTGATAAATATCTAACTCAAAAAAATCACAGTGGATAAAGATATCACAGGCTACAATAACATGCTCATAAAATTAAAGAATAAAAATTATTTGTATTTAAAAAAAAATGCTGAAACTAAAAATAAGCATTTTAAAAACTAAACGCTCGGATTGTTATACGTAGTTTACGGCAGATTCCTTCTCCATTTATGGCATATCCGGCACTTATAACCTCGCTGTCGACGAGACTTTAAGCTCTCCCTACTTTACCTACGTACAAAGGTGACGTTAAACATAGTCAACATTACTTCTCTGCCAGTCAAGTTTGGATTCCCAGTAGTTTTGACCAGATTTTATTTTGTTCTAAACGTAGCGAAATTTGCTGTGAACCCGCGAAATTTCTTATCTTTCATCGTTGTCAACAATTTGTCAACACAAAAATACTTTCTTTAATTAATTTCTTATTTTCCGTCGTTGCTAGTTACTTTTTACAAAGAATCCTCTATTAAACACACATGGATTTGAAGACAGAACAATTTTCCAAAATTTCCTATAATTTCACACAACAAATTTATGAAATCGCTGAAATCGCTGAAATTTTTAGTATTTTGCTACATTTAACAATTTTTATTGGCCTACCAAAATGTTTTGTAACTGTATTTTATACATGTCACACAGTAAATAGAATGTGACGTGTACTTTCAATCCAAATTATTTCATTCCTATATGTTGATAAGAAGTAAAAATATGCAAATAATGAATTTGAAATGCCTGAAAGTGAAAATTGGGTGAGTTGTTTTTTGGTACCAGGAAAATTTATTCCCAAAGAACTTCGACAAAACTAACGCTATTCCTTACAAATATAGAATGACGAATTATCTTCACTTAAAAGAACACCTTTAATACCATGTACTATTATTGTATTTTGTTCTAAGCTGTTATAAGGTGTAAGGGGGAGGGGAGTCTTCCGAAAATTGGAACTTTTTAAATAATTTTTATGTTCGTAGAAAATATGGTTTAATGTGTAGAGTAATATTGCGTCTATATTTTACAGTAATGAAAATATCCTAGCATTCATAGTTATTTTTTGTAATGGCCAATTAAAGCCCAAATTCGCGTAAAACTATGTTATACAAGAAAGGAAAAACCAACTGACTTACAGAATTTCCGTAATTTACACTGATAGACAGTGTATAAAACCATTGGATTGGAATTTTTTGAATTTTTTTTATATTGCAGAAAATTTGAACTTTTTTATTTCAAATTCATCAATTTTTAAAAAATACAAAAAAATATTGAATACTGTTTTTATTCATGTCTAGACGTAGCGCGTGACACACTTCTTCGTTGTGAATTATTTCATTTCTGTAACTCTGTTGGTTTTTGTTTCTTGTATAAAGCAGTTTTATGCAAATGTTTGCTTTAACTTGCTATTATACAAAAACTATGAAAGCTAGAAAATATTCATTTATGTGAAAATTGGCCACAATATGTATCTATGAAGCAAACTATAAATCGTGCAAACATAAAGTTAAAACAATTAAATTTTGCAGGAAACCCCTCCCCCTGAATGATTTTACTTGTCACGTGATATTATTAATTTCAGACCAGATCCTTCCGTCACCCCTGAGTCTGTGAACGTCCGTGCTGGGATATCAGCACTTAAATATTTATAGACTTTAACGATACAAATATTCTTAGCAATCCCTAAACACCGTGCCAGCCACCGTAGCGTGGTTGGTTAGGCGCCAATCTATGTTGCGAGAGGTTCTGGGATCGAATACCGGCTCGGGCATTACTGTTGTGTTATGCCTGCACCTTACTTCACTCTCATCGGCTCTTAACCTTGTTATTAAAGTGCTGTAAAATTCTCTCAACTCACCTAAACACCGTGCGTAAAAAACCTACTACTTCATAATGTTGATATGGTTTAAGCAGTCTTTTGGTAAGCAAGTACTTTCAGGTTCATGTTATACGTTAAAATGTGTTTGAGCTACCAAACTTACGAGCGAAGAGGTGTAGTAGTAAAATATAAGACTGTCATCTCCTTACAAAAATTGAAGGAAAAAAAGTGCTCGTTAACACGAAACAAGTACACAGTAATTAGAACGCTTTATTCAATTTATTTTATGGTAAGCAACATCATATTTAGTGTGCTCATAAACATTACCAATTCCGAAAGGTCAAACTAACCTTTTTCATATAAGTAACGGATACATACCTATTCAATTAGGCTATACATAAATTACAATATTTATTTTTTGTCTGGTTATAATAAATGTTTCGTACAGAAATTGCTTTCGTGTATTTATTAAACTTTTCTTTTTACCTTTGACGAAAAGCCTTTTTGAAAACATAAGTATTAAATAGCATATTACACCATTACATAAAGTCACTAGTAATATAAGAACAAACTATTCAGGAGCTAGTTCTGAGTATTGTAAAAAAGAACTTAAGATGCAAAAACTATCAAATTAAGTGCTGGTTGCAATATATCTATGCGAGCAGACTAGCAAGTTTCAAGTAGTTTTAAAAGTTACGAAAGTACTTAAGAATTTCTTGAAATATTGTAATCGTTTATTTATTTTCCATAGCCATAATATTCACATATATTTCTTACTTAGAAAATATAAAGAAAGAAATAATATCCTACATAAGAGTTCGAAAATTTTATTATCCAAAACTAATTTATCTTAACATTAATTGGTGTGCAAAGTGATAATCGTGAGCGCAAGAATTCGACGCAAACACAATAAAAATATCTCGAACCGTTCGCATTATTCATAGTAAGTAAAACTGCACTGAATGAGGAATATTTATATGAAGAGCACCACAAACGTCTTTCCTGCAAAATTTTTATCAGAGATGTGTATCTAATTTCCAGACATGCGAGTCACAGCCTATCTACTATCATTAGTATTTGTTAACTGGTTATGAATAAATGTAACCAATATTAGTTGCTTTCGGCAGACATTTAAGTAAAATAATAATTAAAATGTGGATCTCTAAGTGTCTTTGAGTTGCAGGTTCGGAGACAGGAGTTTAAACTCCATAACTAAGTAGTCTGAAAAACCAATCTCAAAACTTCATAAAATTTTAAATGTCATCGCTTTCCATCCGAAGAAAAATTTTCTTTTTAAAGTTAGGCGGTAAGAAAATGATGTCAGTTTGATTCTTATGTAAAGCATCCGACGGTAATAGCAAAATATTTACATGCAATTACGTAAGATATGTGTTTTCCCCATAATTTGCAGTTGACATATAATTAAGTTGTGTTGTCCATTGCAACATGTACGATCAATTTCAGTCGATCAGAGGACTTTATATGTGTAGACATATACATACATATAAATTTATTCTGGGATCTAATATAACAGCTACTGTTGAAAGCATGTTAATTTTATTTAACAATTCCAGCGCGAGATACATAGTTTCATGAATCTACAGCAGTATTTTGCATTATTTTTAATTAATTTAATGGGTCGTACTTCTTGCCGTAGTACGGCAATGGTAAACAATACTTTATCTTTACCGTTTAAATTACAATGTAGGTGTGTTTCATTTTGTTGATGCGTATGCCCGTCACGTCATCGTAATAGCTAGGGGATCTACTTCAGAGATGGGTAAGCTGAAAATAAAAATACCGTTCTCTCATCAGTGAAGCCGGAATACATTCCTTGCTCCAGGATTGGCAGGTCGGCGATGGAAACAATCAACAAATTGCGCTGCGCTCACGGGCAAATAGAGCCCGCCAGATGCGGGACCCCATACGTCCTGGCCGCAAGCCATCGCCAGATGAATTTTTCCACCCCCGTCCCCCCTTCCTACACCGCCCCCTCCATCACCTCTTTTTTAGCTCCCGCCAAACTCTTTACGAGGAGCGCTTCGGATGCGAACGAGCGACGCGCGTCTTTCGGGAAGCGTCGTGGACTGACGGGAGAAATTGTTCGAAAAATAGTGCGGCAAGGGGAGGGGGGTTGTAACCCGCAGCACTTTGGCCGATGATCGCATTTTGACGCCCCGTCTTCCCGTCACTTCGCCCCCAGGGCTGACGGGTCGGGGGAATTTCAGGGGGTAAGGGTCGATAAACCGCATTTGGGTTTACAGCCGCTGGGCGAGAAGACCCCAGTCGGGAGAGGGCTTTCCGTCGACTTCTGGCAGCAATGAAATTTACGTCGGTGATAGTCAGACTTCTGCCTCTTCTCCCTCCGCCGTCCTTCACCCAGGGTCGTCGCGGTTACCACGATCAGCTTTGTCGCCGAGGAATCCCATGTTCGATTACGAACCGTCGGGGAAGATAGGTCGGAACCAGGTCGTTAACTTCCTCGTCATAGGTCTGAACCTGACTCTTACCAACACAGGTGGGGAAGGAAAACTGCCTCTGGCTCGTTCCGTGAATGTTCCCAGATAACACGACTTGCAACCCTCCATCCCAAACACGACGGATCATCTCTCTATCGAGCGAAGAAGAACACTTGAGTTAAGGGTATAACTCCCAGTACAGATCTTTAATTTTATGGAGTACAATGGACGTTTATATGCACGCATCTGTGCGACCAAAATTAAATCCCAAATACTGTCATAATAAATCGCTGCAAGTTGCAACACTGTCACAGGATTCGAGACAGTACCCAACTACGTATACTTGAGCTTAAATTAGAATTCGGCTATTTTCATTAATTCCTCCTAACTTAAAATAAATTATTCGTTATTCCATTTTTTGTTCCGCACATATAAGCCTTGACGGCCATGCTCACCTGTTTCTGCCATCTTCGCAATATTTATTTTATGCCTGAATGAGAGCAGATATCAAATACATGTTTTGTAGCATTGTTTGAAAATGTTTTCTACGTGTTAGCTATTATTTTTCAAAGCAGTTAATACTATAGTTGTAGCCTATCTATTTATGTAATTAACGAAATAATAACAGTTAAATAACTTTATTAGTACAAACTGTATAATAACTTATCTTGAAAAAAAAACACTATTATGGCAAATATCATTTTAAAAATAAATTCCGATTATACTCGAGGCCCTTCTCTCGTCTAAGCTTAACATTATTGCAATGGTATTAATGGAAAAATACTTGCATAATTTGACTAACCTAGCAATGTTACATACAATTCAACATCAAACAGAGAAAAATTGGCATCGTCAATTTCAGTATTGGATTATAGCATGACAGTATGTATTTTGATGCCAATTAAAAAATATATTTATATTTGTATAGCGTATTAATGTTTAATTAAAATCGAACCTACATCCTGCATATTTTTGTACGCGTTATTTACCGCTTGAACAACTTAAGTCCTCTATTCTCTCATATTCAGTCATTCAATTTCATTTTGTAGGACGTAATTTTGATGAACATTCATTTTGGTCCAGTAAAAAGTATGCAGGTCTAATAGACACGATAAATTGTGTGTAATCTAAATTATGTCAGGCAAGTCGACGATTTTGGCTGACTGCGAAGTTTTCGAGAGTACTTTTACAAAGAACATCCTTCAGACTTAGTATTTAATTCTTCCAAGTTGACCAGATCCGCTAACCACACGTCTACCAAAACTGTAGGAAAATTTTGGGTCGAAAAGAATAAATTACTTCACGTATGCGTGTTATATTTATCTCTGGGCGGTCATTCAGTGTAATTTGCGTGTAGCTATGCTTCCAGTGACTGGCATACCGCAACAGACATTTAGAAGAAGTACAAATTATGGTAGGACACCTCAGGAGTCAATAGGAATATAGCAGCGTTTCTTTTGACACTAAGCCAAGCGTATGAGAAATTAAATCATTAGTTCACCACCTACAGTTCCACGGGAAGAAGACTAACGAGAAAAATGTTCGCCAATCACAGTGCACTGCGCATAAAGGCGGTAGTTTGCTTGAAACACGCACTAGTCAAGCACGTATGGTTGCTATCGCTGACCTGGAATTTCTCGTACGGTGGCTGCCTTGGTGAGCGTGTTACGTGTGTTCAAGTACAAGAAGAGCGGAGAGATAAGGTCGGCATAGTACTTGCATCACGCCTCTCTCTAGCCTCTAAGCGCAAGTCAATGAACTGGCTTGCAGTCTTCTTGACAATAGGTCGTCTCTATGAGACATTCAGCTGTGACCCATCATGTTATCTCGTAATATTCGAGATATAGGTGTGTTATACTCAGCTATACGATTTCAAATATTCAGCACCAAGATAACCATGCCAAAAAAGGACCCCATATTTTTGGCTGCGAGGAAACAAGCTTCAAATATTAATTGAGGACCTAAAAATTACATGAACGCGTGTAAAATTGTTAAATGCTATTCCTAAGCAGACAGTTCTCTCTTTCTTTGAGTAGTTTTCGAATAAATGCGTGTCGGCCGAAGCTCTGTACACCTCTCTTTGGCCTGGGCAGGTGGTCAACTTAAGGATATGGGTTCTCTTTAATCGCGGTATTGTAGTCAGTTTATTATTTTAATCCTGAAAGGGAGCAGCTTTGACAAAACCGTTAAATAGAAATGTTGGAAATTGATTGTACCATTTAGAATTTTTTTAATGTATGTTTCATAAGTTTGGCTAGTTATGACTTCAAGAAAGTTAGTTGTTAACTAGTTTCATAAGTTTGGCTAGTTACTGACTTTAAGGTTAATTCTACTACAGGTTAGAAAGATCAATGTTATAAGTTTTGCACAGGGAAAATGTCTGCCGCGTGAGCGCTGGTATCGCTAATGCACCAAACTGACCAATCACAGAGCTTTCCTGAATTTTAAGTTACGTTAAGTTGATAATTAGAAACGCGAAATTGGTTTCTTTTCATTTTAAAACTAAGTAGAATGACAAATAAAATATCCAAGTTTATTTAAATTTAATATTACTATGGTTTTGTATTTATTTGGTCACTTAGCGATCGAAGCGAAACTAGTGGCAGATATTTTCCCTGTATCAAGCACTCCCATAAGAAAACGTATTTTCTTTCTAACCTGTAGTAGAATAAACCTTACTGACTTCAAGAAAGTTAGTTAAGTTGTTAACTAGCCACAAATATATATTATTAAAATTTGACAAACTTAAACTACAGGAATTAGAAAATTAAACTCACAAAATAGAATAAATTGGAATTCACGGTCTTAAGTGCGCTTCCTACCTCAGAGCCAAGGCGCGAGCAAGTATAGGGTTTTACATGTTAAATTATTATAGATGTCGCTCATTACCTGTTAAAGCTACACATACGCTACCTGTGATTTTTTATTTACCTCAGTGCTGCGCACATTGCTAAAGGATCTTTTCGGCTTTTTGTTTTTCAGTACACTTAAAACTGGATGGTGTTTTGCTTCAACAGACTATGTGCTAATTTTAAGCTAGTGAAACTTGCTGTAAGTTTTTCGGATTTGGAACAGTATTACAAAAAAGTATAACAGTCCTATAAATCCAATATTCATAACAACAGGATATAGGAGTCAAATACATTTTATAAGAACCTTTCGAAGCAGAAACATATTTTACACTAGAGAATTTTTACGCACTGAAAACACTCGAATAATGATAGACACAATTTTTCCTTGCAATTTTTATTCATTAAGCAATATTTTCCTCTACTCGATACAGAAAATCGTTTCTGTCCGGAAACGTTATCGCAAAAGGTGACTGAACCCCACCGAATATAATTTAGGCCTAAAATGTCAAATCCTGTCTTTGTTGCCGCTAGAGTTCTGAGGTAAGCAGCGCTCTTAACATATAGATATTGCGCGTTTTTGAGAGTGATTAAAGGCCAGCATGGAGCAACGACAATCTGCGAGAGCTAGGGAAACGGGAAAACGTCGAGAAAACCTGCTTGCCAATGGCCACGTCCACGGGGATTCAAACCTTGATTGCCTTTATTGAAGGCGAGTGGAGCAATCAATACACCACCGCGGTCCCCTTCCTATCATCGAACTTCCTCAAACACGAACAGCGGCATATCATTAACTGTTAAACACTACTCCACGACTGTATCCCCCGAGCATCTAACTTCGACTAACCCGACTCTCCTCCGAAATGCAGCGCTCGTGTACATAGTCGCTTTGCAGTTAAATGCCCAGGGCAGCTAACTTGCTAAGTACATTAAGCCCCACGGTGCTGTTACGTGAACATGTGCGGTCATAAGTTGGTCTTCTCTGAAGCTTGTGGATAAGGGGGAGGATTATCACTGATAGAAATCATGGTTAACACTACATTTGCCTTATCGGTTCTATCGTGAGTATCAAGCTAACAAGCTGCAGCAGCAGATATTCCGAAAGACGTATACAGGCTTGCTACAACGACTTGGAAACATTTTATCGTAATGATACTGCTGAATTTAATAAAATAAAACGTTGCCTTTTCCCATTTCTCGTCTGATTACAATGCAAAATAATTACAAAAATTAGCAAAAAACTTAATAATGCAAGAAACATAAAATAATTAAAAACCAAATGAGCGTAAACATAGACATAGTTGCTAAAAGCTTAAAATAAATAGTTGATTAGAAAGTAGAAAAAAATATTTTTTTCTGCAAAACTCATAATAAAACTAATTCAGCTCACAAATACACAGACAAAAATTTAAAAAACTTGGTATAGGTGCGTATAAATATCTCATCAATATAAACAAATGGAATATGAAATACGTCAAAGCATAAAAAATTAACCACTTACACCAAAGCGTTTAAAACGCAAAGAATAAGGAGCTAAGTAAGAAACAATAATCAAATTATAAAAAAGTACTGCGGAGTTAAATCTCAAAACTGTTTAAAAAAACTGCATATTAAGGACAAATGGTAAAGAACTATTTTACAATAACTTTCCTTCCATCCTTCTCAAGACATGGTAGTTTTTTATAAAGAAGATTTTACATCCTCACAAAAATTGTGAGAAACAGCACAACGATACGTGAAACAAATAGCACCTAAAACATGATGTCCAAACATGAACTCAAACTAGGCATCTGTCACATTATAGGCTAATGTTGTAATACTTCACTTATTCTGTGAATTTTCAGTAGATTAAAAGTAGTGTAGCCAGTAAAATAGTTTACTATAATATTCAGTTTTATATGTGTAAAAATCGCATGAAAATACTGTTACAATAGCAGTAGTAGTAGGCTATACGATCGAGCGAAAATGTGATGCACAGGTGAGATTATTGACTACAGTTCATAAGGTAATGGGTTTGATTACCGGTTCGGACATCGAGATTACGCTTTCCTGTGAATTTTCCAAATTAATTTAGGCAAAGTCCTCATCACAGTTCATGGCCGACTCCTACACAGTTTTTTTTGTCTTTCCGCAACATTGGCTCCACTTAACTGCCCTCACCAAACGGCGATCAGAAGATTATTTAAAAACGACTCTACGCTCATCAGTGAAATACGCTTTAAAGTACGTTATACGTCTGTGCACCCAGATTCACTACCGTTCATTACAACATATAATCTAGCACTTCTGAAATGACGAAAAATGGGCAAGAGTCTTTTAAAAGATATAGGAAGTCAAGTACAGCACACGTTTAAGTAAAATATTACGTCCTTGAATTATAGAGTCACCACTAAATTCTCGTAGAGGGAGTTGCCGGCGAGAGGATTGCGCGCCAGTTCAGTGAACTGCGACTAGAGGCTAGGGTGAGGTGAGGTGCACTTGCTGTCTCGTCCTTACCACTTCCACACTTCCAGGCCTCAACCGCGCATAATACTTCCCTACAGGCGGCCACTTTAAGAAGGCGTGGTACATAATTCAACGCTAAAAGCATTAATCTATAACAGTACGTTTCTTGAAGCCAATATGCGAAAATTAAACAATATCAATCATAGACAATAGTTTTAGCCAACATTTTAAACAAAATTGTTTGCAGTGTTACGAACTTCTGAGGCACAATCGCTGACGCTGGAACATCGTACATTAAACTGCGGCGCAAGAGATCACGCGTGACGAATTAGTAATTCTGGATAAATATTTACTCATGAAGTTGGCAAATACCATTATCTAGGATTGTCATTGAGTATTTTATCCCCATTGGCTTCGAAAAAAGCGTAGAAAACAATTGATGTTTTCAGCGTTTACTTACCTACCACGCACTCTTAAGGGCGTTCCCGTGGAAAAATTCAAAATTTTATATTTGCTTGGCATATTGTTAGTTTTATAGACGTTACTTGTGACTACATTTTCCAATTGTATACATTTTTTAGCTCTCATAGTTTTCCCATAGCGGCATGTCAAAGTCAGAATTTGCCAGTTTTAAGAACATAGGTTTAACAAAAACCAAGTGACTTACTTGAATGAAATAATTTACACTGAAATGAGATATAATGGGTACTATGCTAAAAGATTTAAAAACACAGAATGGAATTTCTTTGTACTTTTTAAAAAAATTCGAAAATGACGAAAATTTACCTCATTTGTTGCAATTTTTAAAAAAGACAAAATGACTTTGTTTTGTGTTTTTAAATCTTTTAGCACAGTGCCCATTATATCTGATTTCAGTGTAAATTATTTCATTCGAGTAAGTTACTTGGTTTTTTTGTTAAACCTATGTTCTTGTAACTTGCAAATTCTGACTTTGACATGCTGCCATGGGAAAACTATGAGAGCTAAAAAATTACTACAATTGGAAAATGTAGTCACAAGTAACATCTATAAAACTAACACTATGCCAAGCAAATATAAAATTATGAATTTTTGCCACGTGAACAACTTAAGGACGCTGCCTACCTGAGAGCAAGGACAGCGGATTGCATGTAAAATTATATTCGGAGGTGATCCGTAGTGTTTATTAATTTCGTTTTCACACGATTTAATATGTTCTACATTGCGAAGTGTAGATTATTTCTACGGAAAAAAATGTAGGAACAAAATTAATAACATAATGTTTTCGAGTGTTTTTCTTAGTAAAAATATTTATTTGTTCATTGTTTTCAGGCTATTATAAACTCCCTTAAAGATAGTGTAGAAACGTGGGTCTCGCTGAGATGGTTTTGGTGAAATGCAAATAGATTCGACTGGTAAAAACACGCCCCAGATATAATTATACACGTTTATCTTAATTCATGCAGTCTACAGAGATAGTCAGCGCCCTTACGGGCGTTCACGTGGCAAAAATGCAAAATTTCATATTTGCATGGCATAGTGTTAGTTATATAAACATTATCTCTGACTACATTTTCCACTTCTAGAAATTGTTTAGCTCACATAGTTTCCCCATAGCGGCATGTCAAAGTCAGTATTTGCAAGTTACAGGAACATAGGTTTAACAAAAACCAAGTGACTTACTCGAATGAAATCATTTACACTGAACTTAGATACAATAGGCAATATACTAAAAGATTTAAAAACACAGAATGGAATTTCTTTATACTTAAAAAAAACCGAAAATGACGAAAATTTACCTCATTTATAGCAATTTTTTTAAAAGACAAAATTATTTTGTTGTGTGTTTTTAAATATTTTAGCATATTGTCCACTATATTTAATTTCAGTGTAAATTATTTCATTCGAGTAAGTCACTTGGTTTTTTGTTAAACCTATGTTCTTGTAACTTGCAAATACTGACTTTGACATGCCGCTATGGGAAAACAATGCGAGCTAAAAAATTTCTACAAGTGGAAAATGTAGTCACAAGTAACGTGTGTAAAACGAACACGATGCCTAGCAAATATAAAATTTTGAATTTTTACCACGTGAACGCCCTTAAGAAGATACAGTAAATAAATTGACGTTTATTAAAGTTCACAGAAATTTCAAAGTCAACATAACTCAATCTTAAAATATTAAATCGCATAAAAATTTTTACCTTCACTTTAACAAAAAATACCCTGAAACTAATAAGCCACAGCCTACGTTCAAAAATGCACAAACATACAGGCACACAAACATGCGTACAGACAAATGTACAGACACTCAGACCCAATGTCAGAAAAGCGATCTCCTGTACCAATCACTATAATAAACACAACGAAATATATGAAAGAAGTGAACATGTAATTAACTAAATAATGATTCCATATAAAATAGTTTGACGAAATTTAATTACTGCTGGACTGGCAACTACTAAAATAAATCTTAAATCTCGCCGTCAAAATGACAAGAATTTTATATTTAGTAACTTGTAATGCAATATTAATTCCTCTAGACGAATCGTGGGATAGTTCAGTAACACAAGCAACGAGCAAACTTCTTTCTTAGTTTTTGTCCTTGGGTGAAGTTGTGTGTCACTGTCTTAAATCACCTCTTCGACGAGAGTAAACGCCAATGAATTATATAAATAAATTTTATTTTCAAAAACATGCACGTAATTTTTTAAATTATTGTACTGCATTACACAGTATTTATTCATGTCATGCAACCAACCCGAATAATTTAAAAAAAAAAAAAATATATATATATATATACACATACATACATACATACATACATACATACATACATACATACATACATACATACATACATACATACATACATACATACATACATACATACATACATACTGAACATATTTAAGCGTAGGGAACAGCAGAAGAGGATTAGTTTTCTACTTTTTACTGGATACTTACTTTTCAAGACATGCTTATGACAAAGAATGTTCTTTACCCAATTTACGTCTTCAAACTTCAGAAAATTTCAGTAATGCGCACTCGTAAAGTAACGTAAGGTTCTAATACACTTGCTGAACTGAAATCAATAAAACAGTGTAATGAATACATTTAATACAAAACAACTTCAATGATCAAGGAGATCTACGGAAGGAATAGAAGACCAGGTTCTGGAGTCTAATCCAAGGTACAGTAATACACGAATGCGTGTGTCGTTTCTAACTTTAAGCTGAAGGCAGAGTAATACGAGAGCTTTCATTCGATTTGCATTTTAGCTTCAAACGGGGGCACTTTCATACAATACCAATAAAAAAATCGTATCAGCCGGGAGTTGGACTTCGTAAGTGGCCATTCGCGCTGAACACTTTTCTGAAGTAAACCAAAGAGGCCGTAAAAAGCATTTAAAAACTCCTTCTACTAGCAGACACAAAAGTTTAGTATGCAAGCAGAGACAGGAAATAAGACTAATTTAGGAGTTCCTACTAACGTTACGAACTTCAGCTGTGATTTATCTAAGCGAACACAAATGGTTCTTAGCTATCTTGCTCCACTGTTTGCAGTGAACTGAACACGCAGCTAAACTTGTGCAATCAAAGACGCACATTTAAGGAATTGGTTGGTGCACGTAAAAACAATACACAAAAATTGTCAAATTACATGTGGTGCCTAGTAAAGTGGCCAGCGTGGTTGTATACTTGAACTTTCGTATTTTGACAATTAAAACTGTTGGCATTGGTAATAATTTCAGAAGTCCAAACACACGTTCTGTATGTTCCCTGCAGAACACGTGTTTTACGTCAAGTGAGAGATTGGAAATAAAAGTTTTATTTAGTTGTGGTTTATAAAGTAGTGACATGAGCTTTAAATATTTATCAAGTGTGTGTTATGATCTTATAAATAAATTTAAACATACACCTAAGATAAGACGAGGACTATTAAGTTATTACGTTTTTAATTATTAAATGCGCATCCGTTGGTGTTAGGAACATGTATACTTTATATGATCTTTGGGCGGTCCCTGCAGTGGGTCAGTATTATAAACTGTACCGGTTTTATGGACATAAGCCATTTCAAGCGTATGTTGCCTAGTTGCAGAAAACCCGACAGTAAAAACAAGGGAAAAAAGGCCAGTATTAGCAGTTCTCATCAACATACCATTCCGGGACGGAGTAAAGTCGTATTTAGTTTGTGTTTAAGTTACGATCCGTGGTACATTAAGCATTATAATTCAAAGACATTATTATAGGAGATTCGGAATAAAGTGAGCACTCAACAAAGCCCTGCTAAAGTTCTATTTTCAGCCAATTCGTATCTTTTCGATCATAACGGGTACGGCGGGACGTGTCTAACCTCTCAGGACACCTTTCTTGATGTTTGCGCGTGCAAGATAATTTGTACAGTCAGTGAGAATCGATAATGTTTAATATAAAAAGTTTATTAATTACATAAAATACAGTTATGTCTATTTGGGTTGGTATTCATGTTTCTGCACTGTTGTATTTAAATGAGAAAATTCACGGAAATATATTGCGTAATTTCGCTGCCAATCATACAAGCAGAATGGCAACTATAGTTAATGTCGAAATAAATGCGGTAACGGCTAGTGATATTTTTCAAAGGTTAAATTTGTAGTGCTCACTTTATCCCGAATGGTCTATACACTTTAGAGTCCAAATACGCTAATTGCGAAGGGAGACACACAGAAAAAACTGTTTTGTGGTGGCTGCAAAATGTTTTGTCAATATGGACCTCACAAAATAATTTTTTAGTGGTTACAAAAATGTTTTGTAGTCACTGCAAAATGTTATTGGGGGACAGCAAAATGTTTTGTGGTCACTACAAAAAAATTTGGTAAGGTTAATTTTAACAATATATTTTGCAGTGACTAATAAGTATTTTTTTTCAGTGCAAGCTTTATAAATGTTAACAATTATAATTATAATCTAAGTTGTTATTTAGCCATTCACTTTAGTTAGTCCGACCGTGTCGCGTTAATTCATGTTGGCAAGGCTGATATCTTGTAACTGTTACGGCGACTGTAAGATCGCCGTATTTGTACGTCCTGATACATGCTGGTAGCGATGTGACCCAGGTGTTGATATATGCAGCAGACATAACCCGTCGATAACGACACATACCCCTATATCGCTACAGTATGTGGCACCTCGTAAACTCATTTGAGGCTGTTGTTGTGTTCCACTGTCGCTTTGTAGCCATAGTGTTTAGTACTAACAATATTTGGCCGGGATGGATTGGTTAGGAAACTGTGCTAGGTGAACCTTACCACGGTATCTACGCTATATACTTATGTTTTATTTAGGGTTACTTCGATATTAATATCAACTGAAACAAATTACTGTATCGAATTTTCTTGTGACAAAAAATTTTTATAGCGTCCTAGGGAATAGTTTCCAAATTTTGTTCCATACGTCTCAATAGACAGCTCTTTAATTACCATAAAAGAGAACTTCATTAATTTTAATATTTTACTTTTTGAAGTTGCTGTAGGCCTATCAATAATGTTCTAAAATATCTGATTCTACATAATTAGCTTTAGCAACTGAAAATAAACATTAACAAGCATAAAATATACTGATTAACAAAATGTGAACGTAACACTAATTAAAAAATACATAACACGTAGTACGCATCAATCTTCTAAATACTCGCACTTACACTCGCTTTTCTGTTATTCGTTGTAATAAGTTGGGTGGTTGTAGTAAACCTATAACTACAAACATTCCATAGTACAATAATAAACCTAGATACAGGCTCCACGCGAAGATTATACGGCGAATTTGTTGATTGTCACGCTGGGGAAAAGTATTGATTTGGGAACCACACTTATTGTAGAAGATAACAACAGTTAGTGTAGATATTGAACACAACTTTAAGCTGTGTGGTTGTTTCTATATTTGTAAGCATAATTCATATAACAGAGCACCGTAAAGCTAGAGGATTTTACGGGCCTTTCACAGCGAGTTCGATTAGGTGAAGAGAAATAAAGCGACTGCTCAACAGCCATGTACGAGCCAGGAGTCGAAGCCAGGACCTCACGAACCGTAAACCAGCACTTAGATAACTACTCTACGGTGACCAGCCAGAGTACTGTGTTCCTTCCACAGAGAAGATGGTTACTTCAGAACAACTGCTGAGATAATATTCGAAATGATTCTTTAAAAATTATAACGGTAATAATAAAATTTTCTAGAAAAATTTTTATTGATTTACTGCAGTTTAAAATGCTGACAGAACAGTACAAATGCTACCTGTAATCAAACATTAATATGATTACTATCAGTATATCAACAAAAGTATGTCACTTGACTAAATATAAAAAGGGTAATTTTTCTTAGCGCGTGTACGCAGAGTTTAGGCTTAGTGAGAGATAGGACGAATTGCGTTTGAAAAAATATGTCATGGTAAGTGAAATAAAACAAAGTGATAGTTTCCTTAATGTATTTCTTTTAAGTCATTAAATGTTCGCATTTGATATGCGTTGAATCACTTACAGTCACAGCCTTTTTGCAAATTTCAAAAATTTTTTAATATTTTGTAAAGGAAAATATAAGTATGGTTTCAGGCGAATTTACTTACTTTTTTTGGATGTTGTTTTATGAATTTACAAAAAAAAAAAAAACACTACTAAATGGCACTACTTTATTTAAAATTATGTAATATTTATACACACATTTATTTATAAGGACGACACTAACACTAGCACGCAAAATTGTGTTGCATTGCTCCTGCGTGCAAGTTACTAACTGCTGTGCCATAATTTCGTCGTCCTGTGGTAACTATTGGAATTTTGGATTTTTGCGCTGTTCCCTTCTAATGTTATTTTGTGAAAATCGGTAGCAAAGCTGTATGCAGATCTCTACTGTGATGCTTCATTTTTTTCGGTACGTTTATTCCGTGATAAAACAACGTCAAAGAAATATTTTACGTACACACGAAGCTTTGAAAATAATGATAAAATGCTGACGTGGTTAAAGAGAATATTTACGCGCATTTATGATGTTAATTCGTTAATTGATTCCGAAAAATAATACGCACGGCAAAGACATTTAACTCTAAAAGGGACTCACCATTATTAAAGAAATGTATTAGTATTTTTTACTTTATTTGTATTTCTCAGCAACAAGTTGTCATAATTTAATCCTAACAATTAAAGCCTCTGATGAAATACATCACGACGAAAAGAAATTTCTTAAATACGAACGACTTTATTTCTGCCGTTATTAATAACTCACAAACTAAAATTTATTCGTAGTTGTATTAATGGCTACAAACAAAGGTACCACTGGATTGGAGTTAAATTTTAAATTTATTTTTTACAGTTTTATTTTCCATTTTTTCTCACATGCCCATATTTATCTATACAATCCTATAAAACAAGCAGTATGATTATCCTGCAAGAGGATAGTTGCGCAATAGTCTTGGTATAACAATTTTTCATCTTTACTTGCTTCTCAAAATGTTGCCGGACTTATATTCCATGTTCTGAATAAACGTCTACCGCAATTTCTTTTCAGTGTTAGATAAGAGCTGCTTTAATTTATTTCCTTGCACTTTATAGAAGACAACAGAAAGACATTTTCCTGCAATGTCAGAGATAAAAAGAGTAACTTATTATCAACCAAAACAGGAGATGTACATTACTTTTTAAAACATTGAAGAGCAAACAAGATAGCGTTGTGGAGAGTTGGTGAATATGAAACGTTAATGAAATTTACTTCTTATGACACTTTATACATTGTTATGAATGTATATTAAGACACTTACTAGGAGTAGGAAGTGCGAGTTCATACAGCCATTAGGGCGATAGTTCGTACAAAGGCAAAGAAAGGTATGTACAGGCCGGTGTCGCCTCAAGGTAGTACTCCACTGACTCCAATAATTTCTCTTTGTACATTGCCAGCTATTCTCGTCCTGAGCGGGTCCTCGTGACCCTACCCCAGTAATTTGTTGTTGCCATAGCAATATTACGCAGACGCAATTAATATTTGGAATGAAGTAAGTTCTTGAGATAGTTGAAGATTACGACATTCACTGGCCGCTTTGTTTCATTTGTGCTTTGGTGTGGAGGAGACATTATACCTGCTCTAAGTGCGGATTACATCGTGCTTCGTAGCAGATGATCTTCCAAACTAACTGTAACAGGAGCTGTAGCATGTTATCAACATTGTTTCTTCAAATCTAGAATCCACAAACTGCAGGCATAGTTTATTTGGGCCAATTGCGAGAGATTGCATCGGTGTGCAAACATGGTCGCATTTCGTTGCTCTCCGACCGCTGTACTTTGTAAATCTTAACGCAGTTTTAAGATATTAGTTGATAGGGTTAGGGTGCAGTATGTGAAAATATCACAAGAAACCAATAACGCACTGTAAAAAAGTTAGCAATGTTACTCTTCATATGTATGGCAATATTCCCCAACCTTGAGAGGGAAATCTGATTTCCTAATATGTGTGGAAATTTCCGCAAGGTAGTGTATTCGTCACACAAACCACTCGGAAGTTTCGCACGCGCGTTATGTGAAATTGTCGTAGAGGGCTTGCGCCAATATGTAATGAAACATTACATTACCAGTTGAGTAACTTTCCTTGACACGTGTGGAGTAATTTTCCTTCACTTGTAGAGATAATCAGCTTCCATTACATGTAGAGTAAATTTACCTAATTTTTTTTACAGTGCGGATAGCTTGGGTTATTCTGCGAGAATACAGATTGTGTTTTCATACGAGCCTGGCGGTTAACAGCTAACTTCGTTTTATTATTTTAAAATTTCGGGTGCTAACATAAACTATATGAAAAAAACATTATTTTCTCGAAGTAGAGCCAGTTTTCGTTGCCACAACCAAAAATAAGTGACTAAAAAGAAAATAATGGTATGCCAACCATGTATATAAGAGAACATTAACGTTAACTGAAAAGTAATAATATTATTGTTTCATCCCAATAGTTTACCTCGCGCCTCTAGATTATTTTTCGTACACTTATATATGTTTTACCATAGAGCTGTGCGGTATGTCTGTATGTAGTTATTGGTATGAACACCTAGTTTTTAAGCAAATAGTACAATGCAACCCAGAGGTGGTTTACGATAAAGTAAGCATCTATAAAACAATTATTAATTTTGGTTTTAATTCAATAACTACGTTTACTCTGCATGTAAATAAGTTCACGATGCTTTCTTATAATATAAAAAAAAACCGTTCATTACTGATTGCTAGTAAACGGTATAAACTCGTAACTCTGCGAAAAATAATCCTTAAACGTTTAAATTTATCTGCGGCTTCAAGAATTGAGAAATAAAAATTATTAACTGCACAGAACCGATCGTAGCTTTATTCGCTTTCAAATGACAACGTTCTTACTTTTACTTAGCAACGTACTCGACGATATCTCTCGGTGTAATTGTGAACCACAGTACAAAGCAGCTATAAGTTACGTGCAAAAGAGCAGAAAGATAAAGAAATTGTACCAGGGTATTACTTTATGCTGTCGTGTAATAAGTTTCGCTTAGCATTCGGTAGACAGTTGTGTGAGAGGTGACCATCAAACACGTTTAAGAGCAATTGTCCCGTAATTTTTTTGTTGGTGCCAAACTCAGTTCAGATTTAACACACTAGATAACATGTTATTTCCCAAAATAACAACGTGACAGCGCAATAGTTTTTGCATAATCACTCACCAAAGTCACTAAATTGCCGTTGCGATGCCGCCAAAATTATAAAAAATAATAATAATTAACCTGTGAAATCAAAATTACCGGAACATAAAATCAGTGAATCAAAACATTTTATGACGTGTTCGATAAATGTTACTCTGTAAAAAATTTTGTAAAATGTTTAGAATGTAATAAACCAAAACGGAGCGTGGGACAGTTACCAATATCCGTCTTGTAAATATGCAAACTTTTAAAATTGTTAAAATACAACTATGGTAACATCAGTACATATTTGACTGTTTTATAAAAAAGTTTAGGAGTGCTACCATGTATGCCTGGGAAACAATTATACCATACCTACTTTCTTAGCACACTATACGCAAGTGTGGAAAATTTACAAACTATTTTTAGAGTGTAGTTTCGGAAAATTTAGTAACAGCCACAACTCCAAGTTATGCAAACATTAACTCATTCTCATCAATTCTCAAGAAATACAAAAATGTATCCCTGTGTAATTCTAAAGTATCTTAGTATTTAGCTCATAGTATTTAGTATCAGTGTGAATTGCCTTGTTGCTGTAAATTTATTACTTTCTTTAATTTAGGCTTCACCGCAATGGCCTCTTTGTAATTTTATGAGTGATTATACCTATAATACGGGGATTTTTTTATTGGGGAAACGAAATGATATCTGATGTGTAAACGTTTAACAATGTTGGGACAAATATGAAGTAATGAATGGTTACCGGTCCAAGGTTCTTAAACGCGTTCTGTAACGGCCGGTGATTTGTTTTTCATTTTTTAAAAGTAAGTTAATCTATTTATTGCGAATCACTGGTTCTAAATTCACGGAGAGTTCCGTTTTTGTCTTCCGTCTGCACAGATATCTTGCTGCGATTCTTAATTTTACAGCAGGATAAATTAGGAGAGCATTGTGGAACGTCTACAATTATAATGAAATCGTTTAATTTGAGCTCGTCATGTAGCGTGAATTGCCGATTATGAAAGCAGTTAGCTGCTAATATGATATAATTAGCACGAATTTTATATTTTAAGTTTCTGAGTAATTAAATTACCCAAAACTTCATCAAAGGATTTCTCAGACCGCGGGAGGTAATAACATTGCAATCCTTGTTATTAAGCTCTTTAACGGCGTCTTCTTCATTTTTATTACGGGCTGAATTTTACATTTATTTTTGCAGTGCCTTTTTAAGTGGTCGGGGATGATGTCGATAATTTTTGGGTCTCGTAGGAGCCTGTGCAGAAAGCGTCATTTCAAGCCCTATTCGTTTAGAAATGTCGTCTGTGTTATCACATATTTTCGAATTTGTTACGTATTCAAAATCGTTCACAATTCTCTAAATCATCGATGTGAGCAATAGAAATTCATTAGTATTATATATGTATGCACATATATACATGTATACACATGATGTCTAGAAACACAGGCCTAATAAGTAGGGCCACGATTTTGTCGCGAAAAGACAAAAAGATTTTTGTCCCACTTTGTTTCAGTGTCTCATGTGCACATCGGTAGTTCTGTTTCAAGGTTATTGGCAGCGTGTCTATGTTCAGACACGTTTCTCATTTGACTGTACCAATCAAAATAAGATTATTGTGAGTCTGTACGTCTATAATTTGCCAAGGCCAGTGAGAGTAAAATCATCCAACCACAGACGATGTAGAAGAGATGCAGGTGTGCACATGACGCATCGAAACCAAATGTTGCAAAAATATTTTCGCCATAAAATTGTGCCTCTACTAATAAGTGCACTACGCGAATACTGGGTTAAATTGGAGACGAAAATGTTTGTGGCAAAATGTTGCACGGCGACATTTTATGTGCGCAATGTGGTAACACTGCACGGAGATAGTCGCCTCTGGTGCTGCACGAATCCGGTATTATTTCATGTATGTTGAGTCAAGTAAACATAGACTCATGTTTGGTCTGATCAGGATTTTAAACTTGACCAACAATACGCTGATCAGAATAGTAGTAGTTAGATATCTGTGGAGCGCAAGAGGGGAGTATGTACAGTTCTATTTTTCTACATTGTGAAAATAAAATGTCATCGTACAATATTTGATACTAAAATTTTCGTCTCCATTTTAGCCCAGGATTCGCGTGGTGTGCTTATTAGGTGTTTGTTTCTGGGCAGCCTTGTATACATTACACGCACAACCCACACACATAGGTGTGTGTATGTATGTATGTATGTAAGCATGTGTGTACGTATGTATGTATTAATGTATGTATGTATGTATGTATGTATGTATGTGTGTATGTATGTACGTATGTATGTTTGTATGTGGGTATGTATGTACGTATGTATGCATGTGTGTATGTATGTGTGTATGTATGTACGTATGTATGTATGTACGTATGTATGTATGTACGTATGTATGTATGCATGTGTGTATGTATGTGTGCATGTATGTATGTGTGTATGTATGTGTGCATGTATGTATGTATGTATATATATATCTATATATATATACTCTGTTCACTTTAAACATAGCAATCCCCAACACTCATAATATCAAAAAACTATATTTTATTGGGCCAAATATGTTAAGTTTCGGGAGTGGCACAACGTTTTCACTGGTTTTTAGTTCAGGGAAGTTTTCGCGTTGAAAATATCAAGGATATGGCTGAAAGAAAAATTTAATCAATGCTCACATTATCATGGACAGTTTATATGCATGTAATGTACCCAAGAGTATGTATTTAAAATTACTCAAGTTGTTTAGCAAACATGTTTACATATGTCCAATTGATTAAATCGTCTGAGTATGGAAGCATATTCCAAATCCTAAAACATTGCTACTGGCCCTTCCCAGAAAAATTTCAGTTCACAATTATTGACTAAATAAAATTTCTTCCGGCAAACTATATAGCCCTAGTCCCGCTTTTAATGTAATGTTGAATATGTTTCATAAAAGTGCGTAGGTAAGGCATAGCTCTTAAAACTATCAAGTAAATTTTAATGAAACACGAAGAATGCAAGTTGGAGTTGTATATTTATAAAAAAACAGGAAGTAACATACGCCTACGTTCAAAATCTAGTATTACAATTAAATTAGGTTATGTTTTCAACAAACAGAAATGCTTCAGAGGAACTGTTACAAAATGCAAAAATCAACTTCTTTACTTTATCAACTGTAGAAAAATTCTAAATACGATGATTAACTACTTGCATTAATCGTAAGCGTACTGTGTGTATGATTTTTAAATTTATTAATCCTAATGATTCATTTCCGACAGAATGATTATGCGTGATTGTAATTGCACGGACATTGCCTATCATTAAGAATTCTTGATTTTCACGAAACGATTTTTACACCACTTTGTTTCAATGTATTATGTGCACACCTGCAGCTCTGCTTTGCGGTTATTGACAGCGTACCCTTGCGTAGACGCATAGTTTATTTGCAGCCCCAATTAAATAAAGGTTACCGCGACACCACATGTCTGTGATTAGCGGACAGACCTCTAAGATGCTGAGAGTTAAAAACTATACCAGTCATTGACCACGAAACACTGTTGTAGGTAGAGATAGGAAATTTCGCGAAAAAATTTTTGCAGCACTTTGTTTCCGTGCCTTACGTGCACATCTATAGTTCTACTTCGTGGTCAGTGGTTGGATATTTTAACTGTCACGATGCTTGAGATTCTACCTACAAATTACAGACGTGTGTTGTTGCAGGAACATGATTGTAATTGGCTCTGTCAAATGATATGGCTCTTCACATATACACGCTGCCAATAATTTTTAAGCAGAATTGCAGATGTACATACAGCACTGAAACAAAGTGGGTCAAAAATCTTGTCACCAAAAATTCCTGTCCCTAGTTGTAGATGTGCACGCATAGGCATTAAAGTGGTGCAAAAATCATTCCGCGAAAATCAAATGCCCCTACCTACCGGTGAATATGTACACTGACGTTAGGGACATAAATACTCTCTTCGTTTGGGATACAACACGGGATCGAACACATTTGCATGCTATTCAAGTGCAAAGAGCTAAGTTTTGCTAATCCAGAGAACAAAAATTCCCATTCAACACTCCAGGTGTCAATATAACTCCGTCAAAATATTGTGACACATCATATAGTCATTGAGCTTTCAACTACTCTGTGCTAAACCACGTACTATCAGGTTCTGTCAGTGACACGGCTACAGTGTAGCTGTGTACTTGACATGTATATTTCCCATGTCTTTATTCTAATAAATTATGCTCCAGCACTCACTGTACCTGCTCGCTAGCCAAGAAGGACTGAGAAGTGGTGAGTTCGCACGTGGTCGCGATCTGTTGCCTTCACCGATGCGAATGCCTGTAGAACAACCCGACCTCGTGCCGTTACCCTGAGATTTTTATACATCGTAAATCGGAGTCTCTTTGACTTTACACGGTAACTTCTGTCCACTCAAAATTTAGGTACTTATGTCGTTTATTTAAGAACGTTTTAAACGTTAACTGGATGGAACGGAGAAATTTGTTTTTTAAACTTGAGTTCGTTTATCTATGTATTCATCAAAATACCCCAAAACTTATATTTCAAATTAGTCAAAGTAACCCCACAAGAAGCCACAGTAATCCCGGTATACGATACTGACAACTGGTATCGGAACACCTCGTATCACCCAAACTTTTTTTTTTAACGTGACACCTGTTAACGTAGACCCCCTGAAAAATGTACGTGCGCAATACGTTCAGAGTTCGATAATGTCATTTGTACGTTGATGCACCTCTAGCCAAGCCACGGAATGTTTAATGTGCTCATACTGCTCGTTGTGCAAGTAACGGAATTTAGTCTAGTCCGACCTAGAGACAGTTCCCGTCACGAAGAGATAGGACACACCTTGCCCCAGGAAATGTGATTTGAAGTGACTGATACTCTTTAGAATGTTGATCTGTGAGATGATAAATACAGACCGCATTTGGATATCTCCACTCCTTTTATATCAGTCCTCAGTCAACTGCGACTGGTTAGTATCTTGATAAACGGTTCTGCCAAATCGGGAGTCAACCGGGCCATGTTAAATTTTTGTGGCCGAGTCGCCTATACGCTGTTCTCTGTATTGTATGCACATTTTTTTTTAGTCATTTGAAAGCTCTTTATAATTTATAAGCGTATTTTATTTGCCTCTCAGTATTTTATCTTTTTACAGAGACATAACGCCGTAATTATGTTTCATGGACAAGTGAAGTGATTTAAGTCAGCACTTATCGTCTATGTCAAACTACAGTGTTTATAATAACGAGTAGCGGAAAATAAACAATTATGCCGGACTTTAAATAATGCGCAGTTTACTGTGAGCAAACTTTATTGGATTTCAATTACTGTTTGCACTTTTAATGCGCCATTCTTCAGTAAGGGTACCACACAAATAGATATAATTGTAGCGAAAGTAGGTATGGTAAAATTATTTCTCATATACTTAAGGTAGTGTAACTGTTTTTTGACAGTCAGACGCATGCTTACGTGACGTTACCAAGCTTGTAAACTAACAATACTAAACTGCTACAATGTAAAAATGTTAACTATCGTAACAGTCCTACACTCTAAAAATAGTTTGTAAATATGCCACACGTGCATATAGGAGCGCTAAGGAAGTAGATATGGTAGAATTGTTTCCCAGACATCCATGGTAGCACTCATAAACTTTTTATAAAACAATCAAATGTATACTGTAGTTACCAGACTTGTATTGTTAACAGTTGTAAAAGTTTGCATATTTACAAGGCAGAAGTATTGAAACTGTCCCATATTGCCTTTAGGTTTATTACTTCCTAAACATTTTTGGAATAATTTTTACAGTGAGTGTGTACGGGTGATAATCTTTCTATGTGGTTTAGGAAGTTTGTTTATTATTTTCTCTCCTCGGCTTTTGTAAATAACGGCACAATATCTACAAATACTAGATACTATCTACAAAGTCAAATATCAAGCAGGTTATGCGATGTGTGTGTCAGTTGTTATCCAGAGCCAGAGCTACTCTCGCTGCTCGTTCCTCAGGTGAGATATATTTAATTTTGGTGATGCATCTTCCATATTATCTGTCTTTATTATTGTCTCGGAATATTCACGGAAGCTCGTTAATCCACCATATAAAACCTCTGTGCTTTGATGAGTCAAAACAGGTTACGTTGCATAGCGATACGTAGAGACAAGGATTTTTGTTGAAAAGGATTATGCAACATTTGGTTTCAGTGCCTCGCGTTTACATCTGTAGCTCTGCTTCGAGGACAGTGATTGGATGTTTTTAACTCTCAACATATTTGGGATCTACCCGCAAGTCACAGACTAGTGGTGTCGCAGTGACGATATTCTCATTTGCACAGTCAAACGAGTGACGCCTCTACACGAATGCTCGCTGTCAATAACTACGTACCAGAGCTGCCGATGTGAACGTGAGGCATTGGAACTAAGTGTAGCATAGTTCTTTTCACCAAAAATCACTGTCTCCAGCTACACGCTAACCGAGCTTAGTACAGACATAAAATATTTAGTGCGGCAAGACCCATCAGGTAACAGTATCACGTTAGGGTGGCCGCCTGGGTGCACGTATTTTGTACTTTCAAGTCGTTAAATTGGCGTAGCCGTAAAGACGAAACAGCACTCGCGTCAAGCTTCATCTTAGCATCTAGGCGCAAGTCACTAAACTGGCGTGCAGTCATCTTCTCCGACAACTCGCATTTATACGATATTAATATTATGATTTAATATTAAAGATACACGTCCTGATAAAATAAAAGCTCTTTCGACGTTCACCTTTTATAGAAAAATGTTTTTTAAATTATTATTTGTAGAGTGACAGAGGTATATTTATCCACGGCTAGCTTCAGTATCTCAGGTTGTAATCTACCTCTGACAGAAACATTATATCAATACACAAAAGAAAACTAAAAAATAAGATCGTGTAGTCCATGTTTACTACAACACTGCAACAACCATAGTTTTTTTTCCCTCCATAATAAAACACACTTTTTTTTATCCATAAATAAATTAACCTTAGATGTTGAAATTCTTCACATCGTATCATAGTATTAAAAACCTGTAACGTGTCGATATATTTCGATATATTACAGAAACCCCAGCAATCGGATGAAGTTAAAATGTTAGCCAACATAACACATTTCTCTGAAATCCGATTTAAGTCAAATTATACACCTGGCTTTAACTATCATAACATATAAGAAAATAAAATACTTTTAACACTTCAAACAACAGGAACATCAAATATAGAAACAACAAAGTTAACATTTATCCCTTGATAAATTGTTTTTCCTCTAAAAGTTCAATTATAGTTCTTATTTTGTATTTCTCTAAATATTTGTTGTAGTCCTTATCTTTCTCTGGTGAGGCAGGCCTTGAAACGCCACTCTCTGGAGCGACAGTCTTCTTCTTCATCCACCCGGCATTCTGATGACCACACCGCTGCTCTTCACTCTCTGGAACGTGCAGTCACGACTTCCGGTGGAAACGGCACCCTCGGCGATAGCCGCTGGCTTCAGACACAAAGCCTGACATGATCCTGCTGACACACTCACTAAACAGTACTCGTTCTGATTATTGTCGTGTTTGTATTAACAGTTCACAACACGGTCTGACGTTTCTTCTTTGCAAGAGTTTTCTGCAGTAATAGTTTCATTCTCAATCCCATTCTTCCTTGTAGGGAGAAACAAGCACGAGTTCATTCTAACACACGCAATTCATACGCTCAATTCCAAGCTGGCGTATGCGGTGCTACTTGCCATCCCATTGCACATTCACTAACTCGAGGGTTTGTACAATCAACAAGTTATGTGTTAGTGTATATTAAAGGGAAACTAAAACCTGCAGGATGCAGAAAATGTGTTCTTCGTTGTAATGAAACCTAATAACATTATTCCTAGAAAAATCTATCAATTGACGACAAAGTTATTAGTAACTTGGATAGTGAAGTATGTAGCGATATAAGAGTTACAGTTTATTACTTCAATTGTTAAAAAGCGAAACCCGTAGAGTAAGTATCATATTCAATTCTTTTTTTAGTTCCATTTGATCTACTCTCTATGCTCTATGACCAATACATGTCAGCGTATACTTGTGTATGGACGTTCACATTTTCCATGTAGCAGTAAGGTTCAATCTTCCTCGTTTCAAAACGGATTACTTTGTTGGCTGTACTCATTGTTGTAATTTTATTATATATTTATTATTTATTTTATATATATTTATTCAAATGTTGAATGGTGACTCAAACGTAAACGAATACATACTACTCGTGATGTGCGATAATCAACAGTGGTGTAAGTGACAAATATCTCGAAATCACTTCGAGGTAAAATAATTCCGGGCAATTCTGGCTCCAGGAAAACAGTATCACCAATACACCTTAGTACAATACAATAACTCGCATCACAATATATGACCAACTCCGACCCCGCCATTCGAACGTCACCTTTAACAGAATATCGTCCTCAGCAAATTATTCCTAGCGTACAGCAAGTCTTCACAGTGATTACTCACTAATTGAAACATATCGACGTAACTGAGTCAAGTTGAACCTGCCTTTTACTTTTTGTGTATCCAGCGTCTTTAATTCGTAACAATTATTACGAATAATTCTGCTAATCTTATACGGTCCCGAATAGATCAAAAATAACCTTTCGGTCACATTCTCCCAGAATTTAGATATGGGGTTCGTCTTTAGTAGTACTAAATCCCCAATGTTGGCCGTCGTCACAAGCCAACTCTTCACGAATCTTATGATTTCTTCCTTGATCTTCTCGCCTTCGTCTGGTTTGATTTCGTCCAGCCTTGGTATTACTAGCGTGTCAAACGCTTCCGAGCGCTTGTTAACTAACACCTCATAAGGAGTAAAATTGGTGGAAGTATGCACAGTGTGGTTCATTACTAATTTCGTGTCATTTATCCATCTAACCTGCAATACAGTTTGTATTGTAACCATTGGACTTGATTTTGAAGTAGCGCCGAGAATTATAATTCGCGGTACCGGCGTGATAGGTAAGTTTATGCCGGCATTAGTTAATTTATTAACTACTTCCTCCGACACGCACGAGACTTCCGTCCCACTATCTAGTAAAGTGGGCACGAGTTGGTCGTAGATGTTCAAATTCATTTCTGGGCACAAAACTTCGTATTTTGCTTCCTCTATGTGATCCGACTGTTGTAACAAAATTCTCTTTCATTTTCATTAAAGAAAATAGTATTTAGTGTAAGTAAATCGTTTCCATTTCTCTTTGGTCACTGCTCTTGCACGGCGGCCATTTCATGTAAACTATTTAAATTATCACTACCAAACGAAATTTTGATGTGGTTAGTTTATTTTTAATTTTTCCCACTTCTTCACCTGTGCATACCCCCTGAGGTGTAAATAAATTGGCGACTGGCGAACGGAGGTGTTTATTGCCAGCCGTTCCTAGTTTAATGTTTGTTTACCGTACAAAGAGGAACTAAACTGTCTTCCCCGCTCTTCGTCCGTGGTTAGTTCAGGCGCATTTGGGTTTAAAGGTTTCTGACGCTCAAAATAACCATTGGTCTTTCCTTTAAGTGGCGACCTGGAAGTGTGTCTCTGTTCTCTTCCCGGTGACTCGTTTCTGTAATCCTGTTTTCCGTAAGAATCTTGACGTATCACAGGACTAGTATGTCGCGACCTGTAAGGGCTTCGACAAGGTGAATCACTCCTCGCTCTCTTAGACCAACGTAACTTATTACTGCAGTCGTTCCTACCTCGTCCTCGATTTCTGGAATTTCTGTTGCCGTTTCCCCGGCCAGAGTGAACATACCCTCCATCGCGGGTCGAACCTTCCCTCGACGTCGTAATGGTATCTACGTGCCGGTTTCGCTCTTCGTTCCCTGGTCTACGATACTCGTTATATCTGGTGGAACCCGTGTTTCCAACATTTCGGTCTTTACAATTAGACCACGATTGGTGTCGTATTTGTCTTTCTAGTTTGTCAACTAATATTAGTTGTTCGCGAAATTCTGACAAAGTTAAGTTGTATTTCCCTACTAGTGCCATTTTGTATGAAACTGGCATCTGAGCAGTGAGCATGGTGATCAGCTCCATTTCTGTCATCTCGGGACTCAAATGACGGCTTCTTTCGTGTATCAAGCTAATGTGTTTGTCAACCCGCTTATTACCTCTGGGGTCATATTTTTCAGCATGTAGTGACGATCTAACTAAGCCTTGAGTTCGTGGACTCCAGAACTGGCGCGTAAATTTCTCCCTGAATTCGGCGTACGTCTTCGTCGTGGGTTTCTCCACGTCCCACCAATAAGTCGCCGATCCCTTTAACGACAGAGTAAGGTATTTTAACCGTTCTTCGTCGCTAAGCTCGAACATATTTGTGTACTCTTCAAACCGTTTTAAAAATTCCATTGGATTTTCCATTTCGTTATTTGCATACTTTGGCACGGATTTGCCCAGTTGCTGTATCGGGTGGTGAAATAACACAGCTGAATTTAATAAATTAGGCTGTTCGCCTAAACAGTGTGATTCATGAGGCTTTGACATATTATCCCGCAATGGTGAAACAGATTGTGTAACTTGTTCTGTGGGAGAATGTATTGTTCGTGTAGAGACATCTGTTGTTGCCTGTGAGTTAATAGCGGTCTCCTGTCTATTCCATATCTCATTTTCCTTACGTGGTATAGCATGTTCAATCGTGTGCAAACGACGTTCAATGTTGCTAGTTAATTCTACAAGATCTGTCCTGCACGCATATTTTATTTCAGCTATCACTTGTCGCGATATTTCCTCTACACTCGTCCTGCACGTTTCACGTATGTCAGTCACAGTTTGGTGAGAAAATTCCTGCTGTGTATTCTGGTTTATTTGTAGCTCAGTTATGGCTACACTCACGGAGTCTATTTGTGTCTGGACTTGGCGTATTATGTGATCTTGGTTTGCTAACCGACCTCCCATTTCGTCTAAACGCTCGCCAGTTTCCTTTACGGTATTTTTCACTAGAAACATGCAATTCTGCGTTTCATTCTCCACTGTCGTTTACATCTGAACTTAGGGCATCAAGTTTGTTAGTTAGTTCCTTCCTCAGAACGTCTTGAACAGCTCTTATTTCTGTTTCGAAACTTAACCGCAGCGTATCCTGACTTGTTTGTAATGTCAATAGTTCAGTTCTCAAACTAGTCTAGGTCTCTTGTAGATCTGTCCTTAAACTAGCCTGTAGTAGTGTATCCTGACTTGTTTGTATGGTTTGTAGTTCTGTTCTCAAACTATCCTGTAGTGTATCCTGACTTGTTTGTATGGTTTGTAGTTCTGTTCTCAAACTAGCCTGTAGTGTATACTGACTTGTTTGTATGGTTTGTAGTTCTGTTCTCAAACTATCCTGTAGTGTATCCTGACTTGTTTGTACGGTTTGTAGTTCTGTTCTCAAACTAGCCTGTATTGTATCCTGACTTGTTTGTATGGTTTGTAGTTCTGTTCTCAAACTATCCTGTAGTGTATCCTGACTTGTTTGTATGGTTTGTAGTTCTGTTCTCAAACTATCCTGTAGTGTATCCTGACTTGTTTGTATGGTTTGTAGTTCTGTTCTTAAACTATCCTGTAGTGTATCCTGACTTGTTTGTATGGTTTGTAGTTCTGTTCTCAAACTATCCTGTAGTGTATCCTTACTTGTTTGTATGGTTTGTAGTTCTGTTCTCAAACTATCCTGTAGTGTATCCTGACTTGTTTGTATGGTTTGTAGTTCTGTTCTCAAACTAGCCTGTAGTGTATCCTGACATGTTTGTATATCTGTTCGCAAAGTTGTTAAGTTGATCATCATTTGTTGAAACATACCCATCATGTTTTGCATGTCGAATGGTTCGTTTGCGTGACCCGTTCCTGCTTCGTTTAGCTCGTCTGAATGTACAGAGTCAGTGTCAGTTGTACTGCGAGCTACGACGGCGTGTATGGCTTCGTCAATGTGCGTTAACACTAGGTTATGATCTGCCATTATTTATATTTTACATGCACTACAAGCAAAGCAGCTACCACACTTTCTTTTACTTCAGCTCACCTATATATATTGAAACTATTTTCCTTGTCCTCTGCGAAACACAAAATGGGTTCTGCCATGTTTTGCAAACATGTCTTCATGTCTTCCTTGGCCTACCACTGCGGGCGCCAAATACTTCTGACAGAGGTATATTTATACACGGCTAGCTTCAGTATCTCAGGTTGTATTCTACCTCTGACAGAAACATTATATCAATACATAAAGGAAAACTAAAGAATAAGATCGTGTAGTCCTTGTTTACTAGAACACTGCAACAACCATAGTTTTTTTTCTCCATAATAAAACACACTTTTTTTATCCATAGACAAATTAACCTTAGATGTTGAAATTCTTCACATCGTATCATAGTATTTAAAACCTGTAACGTGTCGAGATATTTCGATATATTACAAGAGCCACGATTTTATAGCGAAAAGATTTTTGCAATACCTGTATTTGGTTTCGATGCGTCATGTGCACACCTGCAGCTCTGCTGCATCGTCTGTGGTTGGATGATTTTACTCTCACTTGCCTTGGCAAATTATAGACGTACAGACTCATA